>PVHY01022351.1:0-22505 GCA_004024945.1 Uropsilus gracilis
CCCCCCCCCAAAGAATAATCCACCTAGTAGCAGCGATTTGAAGTAACCCTGCTCTGGGGTGAGACCCCATCATTGGTATGTTGGAAAGCTCTTCAGGTTATTGTGACGAGAGCCACTGGGTTAATCAAACGCTCAGCAATTAGCCGTGGGGAATTAGAGTCTTTGAGATGAAGCCTCCATAATCAGCCAGCTGTTATTAAATCATCAATAGCTGTGGGCAAATTAAACCCAGAGTTAAAAGTGCTACAGACATTGACTATACATTCCTGCAACCAACCAGTTTTTCCAGGACTTGGGTTGTGGGACTTCTCAGTTTGAAGACTTTTGGAAAGGCTGAGCCAAGCTGATCACCTCATTTCCACCTCTCTTGTTTTCCTCCACCTCCCTTTTACCCATGACCTTGGGCTTATACAACATGCAAGGTCAATATAAAAACTTTACCTCCATTACCTCTTTCCATGCTCAGAACCCAATAGGTGGATATTAAGATCATGTCATGGGAATCAGGGGTAGAATCCAAGTGACTGGACTGCAGAGCTCACTCAGATTGTTTAGCGTTACAGTCAGGGCTCAAACCCAGGTCTGGTGACACAGCGGCCATCACTGGTGGACCCTCAACCACCACCCACCTCCCAGCATGACTTCTTCAGTGAGGGACAAGATTCCCCACAACGGGCTCTGAGACACTGATGCCCAACAGACAGTAGCACCACACCCAGGTTCTGCAGGATCTCTGCTGTTTCCCATCATCCCATCCTCCCAGTCTTTTATTTCCAGCTTGGGCTCAGCCAATTAAAAAGCCAAGAATGAGAGCCCTGAGGATAAACTTCAGCCAAAACTAATTAACAAAGGCATCTCAGAGTTCCTGCAAAGCTGTGAACTCTCAGGTCAGTGAAGGAGGAGAGAAAGCCATCTTGGTGTTCCCTTCTGCTCTCCATTCCAATCAGTTCTGTCTTCCCTCAGCACAAGTTCCAATATCCAGAGAAGGATGTGGAGGCCAGAGGGGCAAGCACCAAGGCTATCAGCCTGGAAAGGGGTGAATCTGGTATTCGAACCCATGTCTGCTTGCTCCGGTGCCCACACTTTAGGCATTTTATTCCTCATCCATGCAAGGAAACTGACTTCTTGTTGATTTAACAGCCCAGCGTGGGTAAAGCGCCCCTAACAAATCCCAGAAGATTGTCTCGGGGAGGTGTTCATGTTGTGCAAACAGCATTACATGTGTCCTGGGCTTTGTTGCACCATTTCAAATATTGACGAGGCCCATTAAAGAATTCTGAGAGTGCAGACAGCCTTAAGTGGAGTGGGCTCTGAGCTCAGAATGACGGGCCTCACACTGGCCTGGCACGCGGCATAACCCCGTCTGTGTGCACACCCGTGTGTATATCCCCCTCCCCCTGCCCCGAGCCCCGCCTCACCCCCCTCCTTTCCCCTTCCCTCACCGTGCAAATCCCATGGTGTCCTGTGCATTTCTAAGAAATGATATTTTATTAAATAAACAAACTGGAGCTGTTCCTGTAGATTTATGAACAGTTCCTCAAGTCTCACTTGTTCGACCCACTGCGGATTTATGGCCCTGCATTAACCTCGTGAGCACTCATAACGTTTACTAAGATAACGTTGGCAGGAGGGAGAAGGGATTTTTATAGCCCAGTAATAATTATGAGATGCAGGGAGTACTCAGGAACCTGTTTATTAGTCATGCCGGGTGCTTGGTCAACAGTGGGATTGTGCATTCCACACAGGTTACACTGGCGGAGATCAGCGCCCTCCTCGCCAACCGCTTTTACTTCCGTGGCTCCTCTGGGATCTGGTATCCCCCTTCAGAGGCTGCATCTTCCTTCTCTGGGGATATGCATGAGGGGTGGCCACCCAGGGAACCCGCCACAAAATCTTGCCCTCCCTGTCCAGAAGGAGGACCCCAATTGCACCTTTAACATCTAGAGGGGGTGCCCCCCCTTGAGAGGTCAGCCCTGAGGCACAACCTTCCTCCCCCTCCCCCTCAGAGGACAAGCGATCAAACATGGTTTACAACATGTATGTTTTGGGGTTCACACGTATTCAAGTGCTTTCTTGTTTTTTGCCCCAGTGCAGAGATGTGTGCCCCCTTCAACTGCCTGTGCATAGAGGTATTAAAGGCTGAAAGGGCACTAGAAGAGAAAGACCCTTGCAAAATGGTCAGGGAATATGAGGGGAATGATAGAGTAACAGAGCTGCAGTAACAGAGCTGCCGGCCTCTGAGAATCGTGGGGGCGATGAGTACCTAAATCCACAGGTATGGGGGGCCAGCCAATTAAACCAAACCCTCCAGGGGTGCAGCTGAGTCCCCAGGGGTGTTTAGACCAGGTGGATCCTTTTAGCCAGGTCCTTTCTGCAACTTCAGGGGCTGTGGACTCACAAAGCAGGGTATCCACTTTGCCTGGAGAAGGTCAGATGTGTGGTCTCAGGCCCTCAACCAAGTCAGAGGATTGTTGCAGGGATTAGATATCTTGTTAGCATTCAAGTTTGAGAAGCCCTGCAATGTGGCATTAGAACAGTAAAAATGCTGCCTACCCCAGAGCAGGTGGAAGGGCCAGATATTGGTTTCATTTTACAGGGAAAGAAACCGAGGTTCAGAGAAGTTTAGCCACCAACTGGGGCTCACAGAACCTGGACTGGAAGCCTGTCCTCCCATTCAGTCCCCATGGTCCTTCTCGAGTCACCGTCACCTGTGCGGGCTAGCCAGGCACCATGGTAGGTGGCTCATGAACTAAGAATTCCAGTTGGCAGAGAGGGGAGTCCTAGGGGAAGGGGCTGTGAGCAGTTGTCAATTAGTCACCCCCTCACTGCAGTCGCCAGAAGTGGAGCTGTCTTCCCGCCATCGCCCCATCCCTGCCACCTCTGCCCTCTCCACCATCCCCTTCTGGAGCCTCCCTGAGATTGAATCTCAAACAAGAGGGTATGAATAATGTAGCACGATCACTCCTCTTGTCTCCCCCAATCCTCAGAGGGTGAGCAAGGCTCCTTGTCTGCCTCATTAGTGGCCGTTCAACCATTTGATTTCGGTAACAATGAGTGTGCCTTCCTCAGAATTTTCATACCTATTTGCGTCACTGGAGTCAACACTGAATTTTTGAATCCACATGAAATTTTAATGGGGCATCTGCATACTGTATGCTCTTCCCACCGTACCCCCAGCCCCCACCCCAGCCCCACTCCCTACAGGCAAGGAGAGTTGCTCAAGACAGCCTATCAAGGAGAAGTAGGTAGGAGCCAGGGGATCACAAGGTGCCCCCAGGAGTTGGAAGGGTACTTCCAGCTACTTCCTGCACCAGAGGAGCCTGGCTTCCAGCCTAAGGTTAAAGGTCAAGGAGACCGCTCTGGAGCCCATAGGATTCACCCTTTCTTCAGTAGCTTCCTGTGAGAACTTTACCATCCTGAGGCTCAGACTCATGTTCATGGGGATTATAACAGGGTTGTTGCAGGGATTAGATTAGCCAGGTAATTCTCACTGAGTCCTTGCCCAGTACCTAACACATCAATAGCAATGTGATTATTACCAGCTTTGCTTCATCTTTCATCCTGCAAGTGACTGGAACTGTGTTGTTTGCAGAACAAGAACATACTCTGGATTTTATTTTGCATCAGCACTTTGGATTTGGTAGCAGACATCGCTGCATGGATCCCAGCTTTGCCTCTTACAAACTGTATAACTTAGAGGAAGTGACTTCACCCTCCTTGGTCTCTGCTTTAACACCTGAATAGTAGAGACACTAAACCTCACCTGTAGGATGCTTAGGGTTCAGTAGAAAATGGAAGCAGCCTTGCAGACACCACATACAGGAGGGTGTTTTTGATCAGTCAAATCCTACTTTTTTTTTTTAGCCTCTCTGAACTCAGTCTGTTTGATTGGGGCAGCATGTGTGGTTTGGTGATTGCAATACTCTCAGTTGAGGGTAAGTACTGGGCACTGGCTCTTGAGTCAGTGCCACCTGTGCCACATGGAAGCTGACCCACACGGTAACCCAGAGGGGTGGGTGCTTGTTTGAGGATGGGAAATGGCGCCCCAGAGAGGAGATGCAGCCTCGACTGAACCCCATGGCTGGTGAGGGATGAATCCAGCTGGCATCATCAAGTTCCTGGTCTTAGATGCTGTGCCCTGCTGAACCCAAACCTGATGGACAGCGAGGGAGGCCAGGGAGACATTTGCAGTTTGACCAGAGCTGCCTGGCCAGTAAGTGGCAGCGCTGGAATTGGCACCCACATCCATGGGACACAAATGCCCAGCATTTTCTGTCAGGACAACACCACTGCCTGCAGATGGCCAGAGCAATCCTCACTCAATCCTCACCAGCCCCCACGGTCCAGGAAAACCTTGCCAGAGTCTGGGGAGCTCCTTCGAAACCCAGGTGTCTTGCAGGTGGCTCCATATCACTGAGTCTGACTTTTTCACCATGGAAGTGATAGTCCCAGCATTCAGAGGCGTAGTGAGGATCAAATGGGGTGATGCAGAGAGATGGGTCTTGTGAGCAGGGGTGCCTGCAGAACGCCAGTGGTGAATAGAGGACTGAGATAGGCCCCCAAGAAAGGAATGAGCAGAAGGACAGGACCCCCAGGGCCGAAAGAGCAACAACTGAGGGGTTCACTGCCGCACATGCCATGGCCTCCCTACCCTGGGGCCTGGTTGGGAGACTCCCTGCCCCAGCTGACAGAGATGGGAGTGGAATGAAGCACAGCCCTTACTCCAGCCCCTGCTGCCCAGTATTTCTCACTCAGTGTAATGAAATGGAAGGAATCTCTGCTGAGAATGGTGATTACTAACCTGCCAAGATGAGGGAGAAAAATCAATTCAGAGAGTGCAGGAGAATAGGGACCTGGCTGGGGGGGTGGGAGGGGAGCAGCACAGAAGAGAGGAGAGAGTGAATGGGAGAGACAAGAGAACGACCTGAGGGAGGGACCTGAGAGAAGTCACAAGTCCCATTTGTGAGACTAGACTCCAGGGAGACTTAGCCACAATCCTTTCCCACCATTTCTCTTGTCAGGAATTAGAAAAAGAAGATTGAGATGGAGGAAGTAGATTCCAGAAGTGAATACAGGTTTTTCATGGGAACTCAGGATGTGTGGTCTGAGGCTGTGGTTCCTAACTGGTTCCGGGCAGACCGATACCCTAGCTCTGGGGAGCAGACATGATAGAAGGTAGAAACGGTCGCGTTGACAATTGGTGAATTTATAAGATAAGTCTTTCCCAAGTACCTACTATATATTTCAAATGGACAACCAAACACACAGTAGGCCTCCCTCAATGCTATTTGAGCAGACTTTAGTAATTGTTTTATCGAGGTAAAAATAAAATAAAATTAACCACTGAAAGTGTCTGACTCAACGGCACTTGGTACATTCACAATTATGTACAGTTATCACCTCCATCTAGTTCCAAAGCATGTTCATCATCCCAAAAGAAAACCTCATACATGTCAAGCAGTCAGTCCCCAATCTTACCTTCTCCAAGACCCTGATGAGAACTAATCTGTTTTCTGTTTCTTTGGATTTACTTATTCTAAATATTTCACATACATAGAATCATATATGACCTTCTATGTCCGGCTTCTTTCACTTAGCACCAGATGAGTACTTGTATGCAAATATTCATAGCAGCATTTTTCACAATAACCAAAAAGTAGAAACAACCCAAATGTTTATCAATTGATGGATACATAAGCAAATTATGGTATACCCACAGTGGAATATTATTCAGCCACAAAAAGGATGAAGTACTAATATATGTTACAATGGAGACAAATCTTGAATACATTACACAATAAAATTGATTTTTAATGATTTTCTTGCCCTGATGGCTGTAACTGTGATTTTTAGTGACCCAACCAAAGTCTTCTCATCTTCTACTCCAAACAAATGTTGGCTGAGTGTTACCTCAAGGGCATTGCTGGCTACATCAGACCTAAAGTTCACTCAGACTAATATTAGCACTTACCTCTTTCCTGATTTTCTCTATGGGCTTAAGAGGATCTGTCCCTTCTCCAAGACTTGGATTTTGCATCTATAAAATGGGATTCACAAAGATTCCTCTAGGTCAGGATAACAACACTGAGTGATCTTCAGAACAGAACAGGTATCAGTTACTGCCACAAGTTAACAAGAGGAAACTCAGAACCTGCTATGAACCGTAAAAGGTGAGATGCAAGGCAAGACAATCAACAGAGCAGTGCTGTGCTGATAGTGCTGGAGGGTCCCAGGGCATGTCTGCTGTCACATAAGATCCCACCAGGCACACTTGACCTGGCAGGACCCCCTGCTTGGATTGTGGCCAGACTCTAGAACTCACTTAAACCAAGCCTTCATTTCACAGATGAAGACCCGAGACCCAAAGAGAAGTATATTCCCCAAACCTGAACAGAGAACTGTCCTTGCATGTGCTGCAGACTTCCAGATAAGATGGCAGGTGAAACACACCCCTTCTGATGTATATCTTTCCATTATTCCTAACAAAATTACAATAAAGGGAGCTTTTAAAGGAATAGATGTGTAATGACGGGGAGAACAGAGAAAAATAGAGAATGGGAAGCAGGTGGTCAGTCATAATTGACTTACGAGATACAACACACCTGAATCCTAAGTCAGTGGGGGATGCTAAGAATCAATTCAATTGGCACATATCTGTTACATCATTCAGTTCTTGTCCATTTGTCCCTTTCTCCACACACACTCAGAAAAGGTGAACATTGCTCTCCAGACTATGTGCTCTAGCAGTGCACAATATTTTAAGGACAACAGAAGGAACATGATGAGTCCTTCCATAAAGGTGTAGCTATAACATAGTGAGATTCCCCAAAGAGGGAGCAACAGCTATTCAGGGGGTGAGATGTGGGGGCTCCTGGAAAGGACAGAAGAGTTGGAGCAGTTACTAAAGAAGAAGGAGGAAGAAAAAGAGACATTTCCAGATGCAGGAACAGCAAGTGCACAGGTTAGAAAGAGAAAGAACTCAAAACTTTCAGAGTGTTGCCAGCCTCTCAGAGGTGAGGCCAGAGCACCCTTGGGAGGCAGATCTTGAAGGATTTGGCCAGCTGGAAAGCAGGAGTACTAGGAAACCATTGAGATTTGCACAGGAAAGAGGCCAGGTGATTAAAGAGTACACTTCTGGGCAGGAACAAAGGAATCATCCTCATTCTTGTCTCATTTCCTTTCTCCAGACTTTCTTTCACAAACTCTTACTAAATACCTACTGTGTACATAGCCCCAGGCAAGGCCCCTAGCCTGGGCCAGGCTCCACCCTGGGGGGTGGGGGAGAGGCATGACAAGATCAGTCCAAAGGTCCAGCAATTGCACCCCATCTGCACCTGCCCCCCCCCCCCCCCCCCCCCCCCCCCCCCCATAGCTTGAAAAAGACTTCCCTGCTGAGTGTCAAATACTCACCTGCTGGCCTGCATGCCCGCATAAAAGTCTCTGAAAAAAAATGGATTATGTTCATTCTCTTAACCTCACCCCAACCTGAACATAAATCGTCTCTGTTTATAACACTTCTGGCATTTTGTGCATTTTGCCGAGTGACATAAAATGACAATAAATTTAGGCCCCACCAGCAGAAAAGTACCTAAAATGCCACATGTCACTAATATTGACAGGTTCTAAAAGTAAAACTTGGAAATGGTTCAGGTGACATAAATTAAAATAAAAATATATGCTTTGTCCTTGAGAGAGAATCAGCTAAAATTAAACCTTGGTGTGGATGGGATGTCCAGGAATATGAGGGAGAGAAACATCAGGGATGCCTGGCTAAAAGCGGAGTCGCAGGCTGGGAGGCTCAGAAAGACCCATAGGACATCGAAGTCAGGTCCTTGGTAGAAAAAGACTTTCTAGAAGGAACTTAGCCACTACCTTTCCCTACAAGGTCACTTGCATTTAAATGCATCGCAATACATTTAAACTTATGACTATACAATTTAAATATAACTGCAATTAAAATTCAGACCCTCAGTTACACTAGCTACATTCCAGGGTTCAGTAGACACATAAAACTACTGGCTACTGTATTAGGCTGCAAATCAAGAATCACAGAAAGCTCTACTAGAAAACTGTCTTAGAGCAAAAAGCCTCCACAGTATTCTCAGGTCTCACTGACATTCCTTTTGATCTGAACACTGATTTCCTCTTCCCCTTCTTATGTCTCTTCCACCTTCTCCATCTCCTGCGTCGTCCTCTAGCTCTTTCTCGCGCCAGTTTTCTCTCTCTCTCTCTGATAATCAGATGCCTCTCCCCACATCCTCTCTATCCCTTCTCTCCTCTCTTCATTGTATTTCTCCAGAATATAAACATTCAAATCCAGGGGGCTCAAGAGTACGTGGTGGTGCACACCTGTTGTCCAAGCACTGGGAGGAGGCAAGAGGCTTGGGATCACTTGAGTTCTCAGATTCGAGACTACCCCAGGCAACATAGTGAGACTTGGTTCTCGAAAAAGCAGCCTGGTGCTGTGGCAGGCACCTGTAATCCCAGCTACCTGGGAGGCTGAGACTGAGGATCGCTTGAGTCTGCAGTGCCCTGGGCAACACAGCAAGACCTAGTCTCAAAAAAAAAAAAAATTCAGGGGGCTCAACAGGATTGGAGACACAGGTTCAAAGTCATGCTTCACCACTTAATAGCTAAGAGGAGGGGGGGGCTTCAGCACACCTGTCCTGCTAAATGGCAATTTGGGGGCAAGTAGCCTGGGCTGTTGAATGAAACCATGAGCACAGGTAGATACAACTCTTCCCTTTTTTCCTCTTGATAACAAGCCTTCAGAGACTCTTCAGCTCAGAATCCAAGATTCACCTAATTTCCCATTTTACATTTGGGCTTGAAACGCAAACCCACTCAACCTCACATTCTAACCCTCCGTGTGATACCAGGTGATAAAGGGTACTAAAACTAACAAGGGCAGCGCCCAAGAGGAAATAGGTCACTGAGTTCTTCCGCCTGCATACAACTGCAAGACCACTCAGGTTCCAGGAACAATAATGAGATTCATTTAACAGACAAGGAAAAACAGGAAATCACCGAGGCCACAAATGGCCAGTTATCTTATCCCAGTTATTGTCCAGTATTCTAAAGTCCTAAACAGAAGGCGTCCAAAATGGCGTTTTCCTGATACTGCAGATTTGAAACAAATATTCCATTAAAAAGATCGCATTTCCAAAATGGCACCTGCCCGCCATTAAATACCTGAAACAAGAATCCCGAACAAAAGCCAAGATGGCTTCTTCCCGCCACTGTGTACCTAAAATGAGTATTCCAAACAAAAGGCCACAATGGTGTCTTCAATTTTCACCTCTCCTGTCTCTGAGAGATCCAGATTCAGCTCCTAACAAGTTCACCTTCCCCATCTGGAGGTCAACAGATTCCGTTTCCAATAGTTTCCACCTCTTCCATCTCTGGAAAACAGTACTTGAGTTTCAAGCAGCTTTCTCTTCTCCCCCAGGGTAACCAAATCCCAGGGTAGCTCACCTCTGGCATAGACATGCTCCCATAATGGTCACCCTCTGGGATTGGCCAACTCTGGGAATGGCTGCACCCTCAAGGCCACTGCTGAGTTTCCCATACCCTTATCTGTGTCTCTACCCACAGTGATTCTGTGTTGTCCGAAGGGCATGTGTCATCTGGTGCTATTTCCCCTCACCTGTGCCTCTCTCAAGGGGGTACCCACCACCTGTAACATCAGCCTTGCCTTACAGCTTTGCTTTACAGCCTCAGTTACACAAGCACACACCCCCCATCTCCCAGCCTGGGCAGGCACTGTTTGGCCTTTGTGGGCACCTGCCCCCTTCTGTCTGCCTTCTACTCTCCATGGAATGTCCAAGTCAGAGCCCATGGCACCCATGGGTGCCTTCTCAGCCACTGTGGCTTCTGACATGGTACCGGTGAGTGGTAACAGGAAAGAGAGAAGTTGAGTACAGGAACCCAGGGGCAGACTGGAGCTGATCTCTAGCAATGGCTGAGCTGACCTATTTCACTCACCAAATCAACATTTTTGGGCACCCACCCTTTGCACAACACTGACCGGCTGTAGTTGAAGGTAGGGAGAGGAAGTTCCATTTTCTGGAAGTGTCCCAGTCCAATGGGAGAAACGTTCTTCTGAGAAGGGCTACACAGAACTATGAGTTCTGGCCATAGAAAGAGGAGCATGTAGTGGGGAGAAATATGGAGTGAAGCTAAAGGCACTGGACATAGTGGAGACTTAATGAAATACCCTGATAAGAGAAACAGCAAGTGAGCAGAAGTCTGTGCCTAAAGGAGGATTTGAGGTTCTTTATACTGTATTTCCGTGGACTTCAACTTGGGGTGCCAGTTTGCAAGTTATCTGCTAGGACATCTGGTCAAGGGTGCTCACAGATGACATAGAAACAGGTTGTAACCTCTGCTTCTGCTTTCCTGGAGCTGGGCTGGTTTTTCTAGTCACAGTGGGTCTCATGGCCTTGTTCCAGGGCAGCTTTAGCCATTCCCTTATCTATAACAGATAAACTGACTGCTGTGCCAGGAGTGAAGGCTTACACTTTAACCTTTTAAATTGTGCTCTGATGGGACTTCCTGTCTCCTTAAAGAGGGCCCAAAAGCAGGGTGTTGAAGCAGGGAGACAATGGTTTGTCATAAAGAGGCGGACCTCTGTGGGGTAAGCTTTGCAAAATAGCCCAGAGAAGCAAAGGCATTATTGGAGCAAAGCAAAGCCAGGGACCCAGGCATCACTCAGCGTGACCGCGAGCCTTAGGCAGGAAGAGGGAGCAAGAGGGAAGTAGGTGGGGCCAGCAAGGCAGATGGGTCCATACCAGGAAGCGTCACGAGGCTGGTTAAGCCATGAGGACTTCATCCCAGGGAATGAAGGGAAGGTTTTAAGCAAGGGAGACCGAAGTCATAGAGGCACTTGAGCATCTCAGATTGCATAGGGGAGGCAGGGTGGGCCAAAGGCAGAAATGTGCAGACTGAGGGGTGCAGGGGTGGGAGGTGCAGGGGTGGGGCTTGTTAGAGACAAGACCAACCAGCTCTGGGAGGCCCTGTGGCCAGGCTGCCTCAGGGTGGCCTATGTGGAGATGGAGCAGGGCAGATTCGGCAAAGGGGGAATCTACTCTCCACCAGGAGGACTTAACCCTTCCCCCTTTGGCTGCTGCCTCAGGCGTCTAACCACCTCCCCCTCCCAGCCAGCCCAGCAGCCTTCTGGCTGCACAATTTGTGAAGAACATTATGTAAATGGGCTTTATGCAAATCCAACCTCTCCTGCTCACTGGACTCCTGAACCCTAATTAACTTGCCAAAGCCTAATGTTGCTGTCCCCTCTACACCAGCTCAGCCCCCACCCAGCACGCCCAACCAAGAAATCCATCTTCAGAGGCAAGTGGTGTAATCGGTCCCTCATTAGGATGTGCCGGCTGTTGCCCACACCAGGAGCCACAGGAGAAGGCGGCCATGTAGCCAGTTGACACTGCTTCCGATGCAGCGCCAGAATAAATGCCTCTTTTTCTTTTCCCTCCTGCTTTATTTGTGCTTGCTTCGAGAACCAGGAACAGCTCTGGGGAAAGTGGAGGCAATTTCTCATTATCCTCCAGTCTTTCTTCCACCACTTTGCATCCCTGTCCCCTCCCCTGCCACAGTCAGCTCGCACCACCTCTCCCCTGCCTCTCTGGGCAGATACACTCTGAGAAGGCTCCTGGACAGGTTGTTTGGAAATCAGACCAACAAGGATTGATTCCATTCCCACTCTCTGCCGCTACTGTTTGTTAACTCACTCCTGAACATGTTTTTGACCTAGAAAAGACCCAAGAGCACCTCAGCCAGCCTCCCTGATTCCAAAGATCATTGAATCTATGTTCACCAGGTTCACTTTCTGAGCACAGAGCTGCTCTTATCCAGGAGCATGCAGCCAGGGTGGACTCAGTCTTAACATCCCTGTCACCCTCCCCCACCCAGCCTCAAACCCCTAAGTCCCCAACAGCACAGCCTAAAGGAGTCTTCCTTGACAATCTCCTGCATGCTCACTTTCAAGTGCAGAACAAAGCAAAATAAAGACTTTCCCAGGGAACAGGAGGAATTGTGTTGTCAGCTCGTTCTTGTTCTTGCTGCAGCAGCAAATCTGGAGGCAGCTCCAAAGGCAGAAATGGGTGGGCCGAGGGGTGGGGGGACTTGAGGGGTGCAGGGGTTGGGATTGTTAGTGCTTCTGGAACTTTGGAGGTCAGGGCAGACAAGATGCTTAAGGTTCCATGTAGTAAAGTTTTTGAAAGATGCTGCATGCATATTTCTCAGAGTCTGGCCTGGCAATATGGAGTAGGAATAAGCAGGGTGATTATCACTCATTCAGGAAATAGTTATTGTCAGTAGTGCCTGGCCCAAAGTGGATCTCAAAAAAAAAAAAAAAATGTTTCTGCCTGCAGAGCCTGGTAACTCACTTGTCATCTGCTACAGAGACCGAGATCATCAAATGCAAACAGCCGTCTGACACCGTGTCTGTCCCGATGGCCAAGTCTCCCTCCCTCCACCCCCAGCATCTGTGCATATGAATTTTAAGAGGGTCCACATTCGGAAATCTCCAAAATCAACTTGTCCTTTCATTTTCTGAACAGGAGCAAAGGCTGCTTGTGCTCAATCCTGGGAGGCAACAATTTCTCTTAAAGAAAGAAGTCACAAGTCACCAAAACAGAGGTCAGATCCCATGACCTCAGCAATGCGATGCTTTTGAAGCCTTTGTTTTCTCATCTGTCAAAGGGATATCATAGAGTGCCCTCCCTCCTTCCCCCATCCCCACAGGCTGAATTGGTGATAACCTGAGGACACATGTAGAAAATATCCCTGGCCTAGTCATGTCCCACTTTGAGTTTCAACTGTAAAATGGGTATAATGAAACTAAGCTGTCTTGTTGCGTGGGTGGAAGGAAAAGTTTCAGTGCTATGCCAGACACATAGTGGAGGTTTGCTTGGTGAGTCCTGGACAAAGATAAAGGTACGCTCAGTGACAGTCAAAGACAGGGATTTTTTTTAATCAATTGGGTAATTAAGAAATTAATTAACTAATAAAAAATTTTCCCCTTAGTTTTATGAATGGTGATTAAAAACAATATTGGGTTGTCTTTATTTTTATTTGGAAGGAAAACATGATCAAAATGTCTTAAATCAATAGAAATTAGAGTTTTCTGATTCTAATAGGAAACAAGTCACTATCCCTAGAAAGAAGCATCCAAGCACAGTCACATAAGGAGAATTTGTATCCCAACGTGCCAAGCTCTTAAGTAGCTAGAAGGTTAGGCTCAAATATCATTCTTGATGAAATCTCCAATGACAAAAGCTAAGGTGGACATGATACACTGAATTATTATCACAGAACCATCCCATGATGCCTTTCCACCCTTCTGCTTTGGGATTTTTTTTTTTCTTGAGAGCAACAGTAGGTCACTACAGCTACTACTAGAGTTCAAGTTCATGGCCAGTAATCAACCTCTGAGACATTATTTAGTACTGAAGTGCAAGAAGATCTCATTTAGCATTTAATGCCTGTTAATTGGTAACTGTGGTCTAGGGTACTGTGTTAAGAAGGATCCTGATGTCTAAGCTCAATGCCAAACAGTGACTAATTCTCTGCTATGAAACTAAGGAACGATGATCAGGGCAAGTGTGCCTTGTGTTTGCTAACCCTGGTTAGTCCAGGCTGTGTGTGACAGCTGAGGCACAGAGAGGGGAATTGGGTTGCCAGGATCACACAGCTATGTAATGTTGGGGCCAGAAATAGATGAAATATTCCCTCAAGTCAGATGTGTTTTCTCTTCAACAAGATGCATGCAGGTCCTTCCTTAATCAAGGCCCAGAGGTATTTCGAAACAGCCACATCCTTTGGCATTTACATGATTCCCAAAAAATTTGCAGTGATTACACACCAGAAATACCCCTCTGAAAGCTCAGCTGGTAGAGCAGAGGCCTATATATGCCAGAAATATGCATAATAGAGAGATACAGACATATATTGCCAGGTATATAGATGTAAGGTAACCAAGGCAGGAGGAAAATGAGAGTATACGTAGAAGATGCAGAGAGGAGCAAGGTTGGCTCACAAAAAAAAAAAAAAAACCACTACTCCAGTGCCAGTGCCAGGCAGCAGGTAGCCAAGGAAGAGAAAGAACTAAAAATAAAGGCGCTTCAAGTGAGACATTAGTGCTTGGAAAAAAGCGAATCTTGTTATTCCCCCAGGATAACCCCCTCCTTTGGGTGCTCCTGTTTGGGTATCTAGGGTCTAGGAGGCAGCTGAACATGCCTCAAAGATAAATCTCTGAGAAATTAAGCAATTTAGTTCCCACCCAGCGTTGCAACATCCACTTGAAGACTGATGACAGCATGTTAAAGTGTGGACCCAGCACCCAGAACTCTCAATGGCCAAGTCACTGGTGACCCCATTTCCAAAGCCAGTGGTCATCCACTCACAAAACTGTTCAGGAGGATTTGATCCAATGTGTGGCTTCTCCCCTGACTTTCTCTTGGATTTCATTCTCCAACGATGACAGCTCCTTCTTGATGTCTTTTACTGGTGATTTTCCTTTACTTCATCTGAAAGTTACAGGCTCCAAGACTTTCTCTCAGACATATCTGTCCTCAGTTCCTGGTGATCTCATGGCTTTAAAATCATCCTTGAGCTGATGCCTTCAAAATTTATGTTTCCCAGTCAGACCTCTCTCCAAAACTCCAGACTCATATATTCTCCTGCTCCCCCTGACAGCCCCAACTGGACACTGCTGGCATCTCAAACATCACAAGTCCATTGCTGGAGTCTTGGCGCCATATCACCCTTTCTCCAACCCATTGCCACCCCCCACCCATCTCAGGAATTGGCACCACTGTTTTGACTCAACATCAAAGCTAGACCTCAGCCTTTACCCCTCTGTTCTTACTACATTCAATACCCACTTCATCAAAAAGTCCATCAACGGACATAGAAATAGTTCAAATGCAGCCAGTTCTCCCATCTCTGCATGATAGCTTGGTTTCAGCCATGTTCCTTTAATACCTGTTGAACAAAACAACCTCCTAGCTGAGCTTCCCTCTTCCACTCTTGCCAATATTCTACTCTTGAGATGACAGTGGAACAATCTTTTTAAATGCCTGGTTGTCTGCTGGCTCCTCTATCATGGTGAGAGTCCTGAAGTTTGTCAGTCCTGTTCCTTTCCCCCTCTCTCACTTTGCCCACTCACACAGGACTCCTCCCCTCCAGGCCTCAGCACTTGTTCATTTCTCCTCCTGGGATATTGTTTCCCCAGACAGTCTTTGACTCACTCTCTTACTCATGACCCTGATGCCCCACCTCTTCCATGAAGCCTTCCCTGACCACCCTATTTTAAATGCACCTCACCAGTCTTCCTACCAGAACCCTCCTCTTTCAACCAGATTCTTACCATTTCCAACCAGACCCCTACCACTTCCAACCAGAACCCTCCCACTTTCAACCCACTCTTTACACATCCTATCAGCTTTCTTCTAACCCCCTTTAGCATCCTTCTGCCTCTTACTGTTGCTCCTTAGCAGCTTTTACTCCCCACCTGCATCCCCCATCATCACTAGGAAAGAATCTCATCTGTTTTTTCTCAGCTCCAACATGAGGCACAGAGTCAGTGGTTTCACTCATTAACCACTTTGTTCCCTGTATTCTGTGCATAACAGGTGTGCAGTAAACACGTGTTGCAGGGAAAGTTCATAATTGTACTTATTCCAAAACACTGCTTGAACTGAAAGCTCCAAGGAGATCAGCCCTTGGAACAGAGTGACAGACTCCAGACCCTTCCTCTGCCATGGACTCCCTAGAAACACTACACTGAGGTTTTTGTTTTGGAAGGTGGCTCTGGAGTCATGCCTGTCCCCTTGGTGGATGCCCCCAGGACAACCCAGTGATTTTAATCGCATCACTTTGCTCATAAATATCTCCCTGCTGTGTCAGCTGACCCCTAGGATCTCACCAAGGGAACTATTGTCATCAAACCCCTATAAATTGTGGAAGGCCCAGGCAGACCGGGCCAATTTATAGCAGGTTTTGACTGTAATAATGTTTTGTCTTAGATTTGGCCCTAATTATAAATCATTTGCAACAGTGGTTTAAACCATAAGCAAATCTTATGTGGCATTCTTATTATCTACTTAATATCATGGGAAGCAAGATTTACAGAATCGCATTCTGGGAATTAAGCAAACGAGGAAACTTTTAGGTGAGGGTGAAACAATGTAAAAATTATAGTTTTGTCATAAAACATTGATTGATCAATGATTATTGTAAAACTGTGGTAACTGTAGCTGCATCAACATAAATCTGTAATTGGTCGGATTTATTCTTTTTCAAAATACTATATTTCCTACTGTTTTGACCATCATGTTAATCTGAGTCTGTCAGATTTATGGTGTTAACTCCATTTTGCATTTGCACATTTGCATGTGCAAGAGTGTGCAGTGTGTGTGGATATATATATGTTATCCATGTATATTTGAGATAGATAGATAGATAGATAGATAGATAGATAGATAGATAGATGGATGGATGGATGGATGGATGGATGGATGGATGGATGGATGGATGGATGGATGGATAGATAGATGGATGTAAGAAAGTATGGGTATATAAGGAGGGGAGTAGATGGATGAATAGATACATGTATTTACCCCAGTTGCTTTTATTTTTCAATGTTTTGTGTTTTATTCAAACATTACTTCAAATACTTGATGAAAAGATACTTTGGACTTACAAAGCCACGTCTTACTTTGGAAATTAGTCTAAAACACCCCTTGCACTTGTAGGGTAAGCATATAGCATTCATGAGTCAAGTTCAAATCTTGACTCTGCCATTGCTGCCTGTTTTACCCAGAAGAAATTACTCCACCTCTCTTAACCTCAGTGAGACGAGATGAGAACATCTGTAAAATGGGGGCCATACACCCACTTTAGAAGCTACGATGGGACTGAAATGAAGTGATGAATATTAATGGTTAGCTGAGCTTTGGGGCACATTGAGAGCTGGACACCCCCTTTTCCTCTCCCAATCAGGGCATGGACTGATGATGTGGGGAGGCAGGGGGGGAATGTCTGCAGGAATGAGGTCAAGGCAGAAATCTGACATCTCAGGGACCAGCTTCAGGAAGGCAAGTCTTGATACCACCAGAAAACAGACCAGTTATCAGTCATCTCATCCAGCTGGGCCATGGAGATGACAGGTCCATATCAAAATCACACAGGGGTTGACAACCAGGTAGTAGTGCAAATTTAAAATAATAATAATAATAAACAGGAACCCCACTTGTTTTACATTAAACTCTAATCCATTTTTATAAGCTTAGTTTTGTTAAAGCTTAACAATCTTATCAACTTTTTGATGAGAAAATTCTTATGTTGATATGTGACTTGTCCAAGGTCACACAGTTAAGTGGTAGAAACATTCCTAACTCATGATCTTAAACACTGATCTTTGCTGCTTCTGCTGGTTCCTGCAGTGACCTCTGTCTTGCAGGTATATGGGCCTAAATTGACAGTTCTCTTCAATACAAACCATACAAACCTCTTCTGTGCTGATCAAGAAGGATGGCACTAAGAAGCAGTGAGATGAGGTTGAAAAAAACTCCTCTTTCCTAGCAGCAGAGGTTTCCATTTGGGTTAAAGGATGTTTTATACATACACACACAGACACATATGTATATATATATATATATAATTGCAGACATGCATCATTGTATTCTCCAAGGTTCTCCCACCACCATGTCACCCATGAACCATCCTCTTGACAAGTTGTGTTCATCACTCCCCTGATTCCCTTTCCCTTCCTCGCTGTATGTTTTAGTTCTATCAGCTTGTTTTAGCTTTTTCCTGATCTTTTCTTTGTTTTCCCTATATTCCACATATAAATGAGACCACCAGTATTTCACTTTTTCTTTCTGGTTGATTTCCGCTAGCATGATTACTTCTAGCTTCATCTACGTTGTTGCAAATGACATAAGTTTGTCTTTTGTGATTGCTAAATAACATTCCACTGTGTAAATATACCACAGCTTTCTGATCCATTCTTCTGTTTTGGGGCATTTGAGTTGTTTCTAAATCCTGTCTATTGTAATGAATGCTGCTATAAACATCAGAGTACAGGTATCCTTTTCAATTAGTGTCAGTGTATTTTGGGTAGATTCCCAGAAGTAGGATTGATGGATTAAATAGTTCCATTTTCAGTAGTTTGAGGGTCGTCCACACAGCTTTCCGTAGTGGCTGGTCCAGTTTGCATTCCCAACAGCAGTATGGAAGTGTTCCTTTTTCTCCACATCCTCACCAGCACTTATTGTTGCTCATTTCTTATATGGGTCGTTCTTACTGGTGTGAGGTGCTGTCTCACTATGGTTTGGCTGCTACATGCAAAAGAATGAATCTAGACTATTCCCTTATACCACAGAAAAAAACCAACTCAAAATGGACAAAGATCTGGACATAGACCTAAAACCATAAAAGATATAAAATATTTTTTATTCCACCATGCTGCCAATGAGAAACAGTTTCCAAAGGCCTCTTCTGATTCTCTGTTCTCAAGCTGTGCAGGGTCAAGAGTGTCAGTCTTCAGTGAGCCCAGACACTGGATTTTGCCAAAAGTAAATACAAAAGGCCTCGGGAAAAAATATCACTTTCAAATATAACTTTCATTTACCATCTCTCTCCACTTGTCCTCTCCACACATGTTCAGTCTCCTTCCTCTGTCCTTCCTTTCCATCTGGAGCTCCTCTCACCTTACTCTTTTTTCGTTAATCTCCTTTCTTCTTTTAGTCTCTTCTTGTTCCACTCTTGCTCTCATTTCTCATTCATTCTTTCTCTTTTTGGTTTTCTTCTCTCTTCCTTTC
This sequence comes from Uropsilus gracilis, assembly GCA_004024945.1. Taxonomy (NCBI): domain Eukaryota; kingdom Metazoa; phylum Chordata; class Mammalia; order Eulipotyphla; family Talpidae; genus Uropsilus; species Uropsilus gracilis. Next base: position 18,843 of record PVHY01022351.1, read on the forward strand.
TTCTCCCCTATTTTAAAGTATACCCAGATTTTATTTTTAACAGGTATGTAGAGGCCAATAGATCAGGAGGCCTGATCGTCAACTACCATCGAAGAGACAGATTATGGCCCAGGGCTGGGGACACGCCATACAGGTAGGGCCACATGGGAAGGCGTCAGGTTGACCGCAGAACAGAAGGAGCAAGGGGAAAGCTAGGGCCAGAGACTTGAGAGTGGTTTTCCCAGGAAGGAACGGGTCAGTCAAGGTTAGCTGATTGAGGATGGGCCAGTGTAAGGCATTTCGCAGACTCTGGGCCTTAGAGATGGTCTCTGCTGCCCAGTAGCCAACTCTGGGGCAATTTAGGCAGGACAATGGCATCCCGGGCTAGATGGAGCCTGTTAAATGGATGGGAAAGAGGATATGGACTCAGGACCAGTGGGTCTGCCCATCCGAGGGTCCTACAAGGCACGTTGTTTGCCCGCTGCAGGAGTCAGCTCTGGGAGAGGCAGTCCCGCTGAGGGTCATAAGACCCCAAGATGTCAAAGTATCAGTATGAATTACAGAAAACAAAAACATATACTATACCTTGCTTTCTTTCATCTCTTTTCCTCTCCCTTCTACCTCCCCCAACCTGCAAAGAATTCATCACAAAGGTTCAGCAAGTCGTCATAAAGGGTGGGCTGGGGGGAGGGGCAGTGACAGGAAAGCAGGAGAGGAACAGGCAGTTTCAAGACTTGGGGAGACAGAGCCCGGGTTCCCTGAGGCTTGGTTCCACTCCACCTGCCAGGAGGCTCTGCACCTCCATTCTCAGCCACAGCGTTCGCCGTGCGGTTGCGGGGCCTTGCCTGCCACCGTGGGCTGGTTGTTTTGCCCGGGCCTGGAATTACCCAAATCCCCTTAAATACATGGCTGCAAATGAGGACACTGGAAAAAAGGCAATAATTGTGACAGTAACTCACGGGGCCAGGCCTGACACGTCTCTAATTGCCTGCTAAAATTGTCGCTGTCTCCTAAAGTGCAAATTATCACCCGAAATGACAAGAATAATGAATGAGTAACTCTGATGTAATGCAACAATTAGTCCTCAAAGACACTGTCTAATATGGTAATTCAGAACACCCACTCCTTGTTATTAAGTGCCTGATAATTATTTAATTATCTATCTGCCAGCATGATTTACTTGGTTTATTTAGCTGCAGATGTGGGCAGGAACATTCGGGTTTAAGGTCAAAAGGAGCTGCCCCCTGCACTGACCACCACGTCGGTTTGCTTGGGTGCTGGAGGCTGCCGTCTGCCTGACGCCCCTAATTAGCTCTGGCAGTCCGACCAGAGTCAGAGAATCCTCTCCTCTCCACCCCTGGCCCGTCTCGCTTCGGGACTGAGCATGCCTGCTTTCCCCTTTCCACGGAGCCCCTGACAAGCGATCAGAATATTTGGGGTGAATGGCTACACTGCCAAGTGCCATGTGAGTGTTTACTCTGTGCTGGGCACGGTGCCAAGTCTTACTGGAGCATTAGCTCATTTATTTATTTATTTGTTTGTTTGTTTGTTTATTTATCTATTTATCTATCTATCTATTTATTTATTTATTTTGAGACTAGGTCTCACTATTTTTGCCCATGGAACTGCAGGCTCACATTGCCTGGGGTACCATGGATTCAAGCAATCCCCAGCCTCAGCTTCCCAGGTAGTTGGGATTACAGGCATGTGCCACCACACCCAGCTATTTTTGGGGGGACTAGGTCTTGCTATGTTGCCCCAAACAGGACTCAGCAATCCTTAGCCCCAGCTGCTTCATAGGCTGACGCTTACAGGCACACACCACCATGCCCAGCTGCATTAGCTCATTTAATCTTCTCAGTATGCCAGGAGGTAAAGCAATTGGTACTGGCATGTGACCGAGGCGGGAACTGAGCATCAGAGAGTAGAGCCACTCACCCACGACCCCACGAACAGCAGTGGAGCCCAGTTAACGTGATTCCAGAGTCCGCTGCTGGCTGTGCAAGGCTGACCTGGAGCTGTGCCCAGTGGCATTGCCCCATTGGAAGACTTTGGGCCCAGGCTCAGGGGACCCAGGGTCTCTGAAGTACGAAATGCTGATGGGGAACAGAAGAAATGATACCACATCTGGGCTGTCTCCCTGAAAGTAGAGCTGAGGAGCAGAGGCTCCTACATGGAACTACAAAAGGCACCACGTGCTAACTGCATGCACCTACACACGTCACTCAACTTCTGAAAGCCTCAGTTTCTCCATGATGACCCTGTCAACATCCGCCTAAGCCTCACCTTGTCGCCGTGCAGCATGGTCTTGGCTGCCTCTGCTAAACACAGCTGAATCTGAACTGATCGCATGCATTTATTTCATGACACACACAAACACAGCATATAAGTTCTTATTTGTCCATTGTATTCTGCACCGTGTGTGTGATGCAGTTACTAGTCCTCAATAAATAGCTACAGAATGAATGAGTGAACGAACGAACGAATGAATGAACGAGTGAATGAATGATTGGGGAGGGGTGATTTCTAAGGCCAGCCCTGCCCTTGCCAAGCTGACTTTCTAGCACCCCTGTGCACACAGCTGTCCCCACCCCACCTCCACTCCTCCCCGATGCTACCTCCCAGCCACTGCTCTAAGGAGCCTGCTGACAATGCAATGGCCACCTTGAGTGTTCCCCCAATCTTGTTCTAGTGCTCTACCAACAGGCCTCATGGGTCCATCAGCTTCCCAATTCCACACACCTGAGGGGAAGTATGACTAGTCCCAGCCATTTGTAACAGGTGATCGTACTTCTCACATGCCACAATTTCGAGAGATTTCCCATTTCCAGACTCTTCTGTACAACTTCTACCCTCCAAGGCCCAGGGATTTCTGTCTGTGGAACTTCCAGGGAGACACAGGCCTGACTGCTCATCCTCTGGAGAGACCCCAATGGGCAAATGGCACAACTCCCTCATCTGCTGTTCATTACATACATTCTCCCCCAATCTCTCAGCAGGCCTGGGGAGTAGACGTTGTGTGTGCCCCACCCATATCCCTTCAAGGTCTGTCCAGGCTATGAAGATGCTGGCTGCTCATATTCCTAGCAGGCCCCTCTAGCTAAGACAGGCCCTCTGCTGCTGAGAACAGCCTCATCTGGAAATACCTACCGGGGTAAAGTCTCCCCTCAGGGGTGTCCCATTGCTGGTGGCTGAGAACACACCGGGCACAGTGGCTCGGCCTCCTGCCCACAGGCGGTGAAGCACATGGTGCAGGTCCCTCCCGGGCAAACGTGTGCTTGGAGAAACCAGCAGGTGCCTGGCAGTAACGCAGTAGGTGAACCTGTGACGCACCCAGTGTGTGAAGGGCCCGGCACGGTCCGCACGACTGCCGCTGACCAGACATGGTCATGGGATACATGACCGGGTCCACACTCCAGAGCTCCTTGCGGATCAGCTAGGGAACAAAGTTCCACTGAACCTGTCCCTTCCTAGGTCTGGGGGCTGCAGCTCTGTGCGCTCCGCCCTGTCTCCTGCAGGCAGTGCAGGGGTGTGGAGCGAGCTCATGAGGCAGTGGACACACCCAGACCTGCCTGCAGCAGACTCTCACCATGGAGATGCGGATGACTGATGGCGCTAAGTGGTTGCCAGGTCGGGGCCAGAACGCCTCCTTTCTGCACAAGCGTGGTGGTGAGGTGCTGGGAG
>PVHY01022352.1:0-22515 GCA_004024945.1 Uropsilus gracilis
CGCCCAGGGCCCCGGCCAGCCTCTCGCTGAAGGAAAGTGCCTCTGCAAGCTGACAGCGCCATCTCAACCGCCAGGATGGGCTGGGGCCTCTGCGAATACTGGCGCTCATCTGCTCTTCTTGACTCTGGTTTCTGACTCCGCTTCACCAGGGTCCTGGCATGGGGTGAGGGGCCAGGGCGAAGGGCAGAGACAGCGGACAAAATGACACCAAAGCAGGAACTCACAAGTTGCAGAGTTTATCACCTGAGGGCACAATAGCAAACTGCAACAGAACGCTTTGCTGCCTTTCAACATTCGTGGTAAACGCCTGTGCCATACTACCAGCTCCAAGAGACTCTACAATAACACTGAGATGGCGGTTCGAGTCCCGCCTGGGGCCCGTAGCGAGACCTAGTCCCAAAAAATAGCTGGGCGTGGTAGCGCACGCCTGTCATCCCAGCTTCCTGGGAAGCTGAGGCTGGGGATTGCTTGAGTCTGTGGTACCCCGGGCAACGAGAGCCTGCGGTTCCATGGGCAGAAATAGCGAGACCTGGTCTCAAAACAAACAAACAAACAAACAAACAAAAAACACTGAAATGTAAGCAACCGCAGAGATACTTAAAATACCTATACAAAAACTTTCTAGCTTCACCGGGCCCACTTACCATCACCCTCTTCTTGATGAGAAAGGGGTTTTCCTTTTCCTCCTTATCACTGTCTGCGCAGGTAGGCACTGCCAGTCTTAACATCAAAAGAATACTTGGTAGGCCCATTTGAACCTCCAATACACATGTCCTGGCAAATGTTCTCATCTCTTTTCACCTCTGTCCTTTCCGCTTACCTATGCCATAGGTGTTTAGGACAAGGAGAACAAAAATCCAAAAGATTGTCTTTCTCTGCCGTCTCTACCTCTACCTCATATATCCAGCCATCTGCTGGTATGTCTATTTACACGAAAGTTTAAAAACTGCATGCTAATCGGTAAGCCAAGGTGAAAGCAATGATGAGCAGGGACAGAGGGCCCAACGCCTTTGTGCTTAACAGGTGCCCAAGCTTTGAAAAGAGCAACACCTAGCACCCAGAAGAGAAACTGGCAAAAGTTATAAAACAGAGGAAGGAAACAAAACTGGTCCTTAAGCATCTGAAAAGACGCATCTTTCCTTTGTACAAAAAGAAATGCGAGTTAACACTATACAGAAACATCATTTCTCGCCTCACGGAGCAGATAGAATCCCCAACTTTGGGCTCAAACATCACTGTTAGGTGCTAGGAAAGCAGCTGCAGGCAGGAGCACAGACGAGCGCTGCAAATAAGTGTGTGTGTGTGGGGGGTTGAACGCCATGTAATAAAGTGACAGAGGCAGGTACCCCCTCCCCTGACTAGCAAAATCATGCCTATGCCATAGAACCATCACTATGAGCACAAAATGTCACACACACACACACACAAGCATAATTAAAAAAACAAAACAAGGAAACCACGGCAAGGCCCTGCAACAGATTGATTCATTGGTGACAGACCTTCACAGTGGAGTACTATGCAACTGTGCGAAGGCGAGTCTACACATTCCCAGGACTGAATGCCCAGATAATCTTAGCAGAGTGGAGAAGAGGGCACAGGGCTGGGAGAAATAAAGAAGATGCAGAGGGACAACTGAAAGTCTAGCTAGACTTTGTCCTCTGTCTGCAAACAGTGGAACTCTGGAAGGATAAGTAAGTTTCTAATAAAAATCACTTCATAAGCTGGGTGTGGTGGCACATGCCTGTAATCCAAGGCTGGGGGGCAAGAGGCCAGGGAACATTTGAGTTCGTGGGTTCAAGACTACCCCAGGCTGATAGGGTGGGCTACCCCTCCCCCATTGTCTCCTGTTTAAGATTGCAGATTTCAAGGATAGGTATGCTAAAATGTGAGAATGACCTTAGATGGAATTTCCCTTCAGGGAGAGGCAGGAGGGAGAAGGGTGACACAGGTTTCCTGGAAGGCGGGACATCAGGGTATATAAAGGGTGTGCAAACAAAGAGAAGGATCGGAGAGGGAATGTGGAGGTCAGGTAGAGAGAGAGAGGTTCAGTGGAGGAGAGATGGGAATTGGCCATCTTGTAAAGATGTGAGCCATGTGAGCTTGACCATGTGGCGACCGGGGGCCTGCAACCCTTGGCTGACCTGGGCTAGCGGCAATGTGCTAACGGCAGTTAAGAAGTTTGCAGATTTGAACTCTGTGTTGGAGTTTGTTTTGCTGAGATTAACTTGTGTCTGAAAGAGGCCGTGCAAAAGTTAGGCCTGAAAAGAAAGTGAACTTTGCTGATTCAGCACCATGGAGTTCCGGCTACCTGGAAGACAAGGAGAACACAGCGTGGAAGACAAGGAGGAGCAAGCCAAAGGAGCAGCCAAAGGAACATGACTTCAAGCGTCAGGAGATGGACTCTGACTGGACATTGGTGAGATGGTCAGGACTGAGAGACTGAGGATTTCTGGGCAATCTGGGAACGGACTTTGGACAATGCTGAGAAAGGTTTTGGACAATGTTAAAGTAAACGGAGTTTTCCTTACTTGTTTTCTTTTGTAGTTATTAGGATAATTAGAAAATCACTTTGTTAGAAATAAATTAGTCTGCACTGATAGTCTTGCATTGGTTTGGTATTTTGGTTGAGAAGGCTGGGGATGGTAGAAAGAACCCACAAGAGTTTTAATTGTGTTTTTAAGTTTTCTTTCTTCTGCAGTTTTTGGAGCTGAAAGCAGAGAGCAGCTGGCTCGCTTTTGCATATCAATAGTAAAGGTGATCAGTGTAAATGCTAATGAACAGTGTGTAGCCTGCTTCCTAAGGAGAGAAGCAGGCATAGGTGTATCTAGTTAAAGCTAAAGGCAATTGCTAAAGGTAACTGTTTGTAGCCTGCTTCTTAGAAAGAAGCAGGCCTGTGTAGAGTTAAAGTCAAGGTCAAAAAGACTTTTGGGTCGCACTGTTTCAAGGTAACATAAGGAGACCTGGTCTCGAAAAAGCAGCCTGGCGCAGTGGTGGACACCTGTAATCCCAGCAACCTGGGAGGCTGAGACTCGGGATCTCTTGACTCCACAGGATCAATAGTGAGACCTAGTTTCAAGAAAAAACATCACTTCTTAGAGGAAGAGGGTGCAAATGGGGTAGAAAGGGCAGACATGGACAAGGCATTCCTCTGTGTTTACATACCCTTTTATGGCAGGTGTTGGCAAACTATAGCCCAAGAGCCAGAACTGCTCTCTACCTGTTTTTGTAAATAAAGTTTTATTAGAACACACTCACACCCCTTCCCCCGCACATTGTTCATAGCTACCTTTGCGCTGCGGTGGCAGGGCTCCCAGGAACCACTGCCGTGGCTAGCATGGCCCACAAAGCTGAAAGTGTTTATTATCAGACTCCTGGTCCAAAAAAGTGTGCTGCCCTGTACTCTGTGCAGTGAGTTTTAGCACAGTGCAAGAGACGGTGTTAAGAAGCTGGGGTAGGGGCCCCCAGTTGGCACTGTGAAAGGTACTAAGAAAGATCAGAATGCTTGTGCTCAAGTTCAAGTTGTCTGGCTGGCTATTTAACCTCTCTGGAGTTGCCTTCATCACTTATAAAGTGATCACCCCTTGGCTTTATTATGAAGTAAATGGAACAACCAAAATAAATTGGGAGCCAATTTGTAACCTCTGAACAGTAACCTATGATGTAACTGCTATTAGCATTGTCAGCGTGGAACATGACAGGCAATACACTAGTAGATAGTAAAGATACTTGATATAAGACTAGCCATGGCACTTTGAAATTTCACAACACTAATACAAAAATATGACCTTTACACTTTGCTCCACTTAACATACTCAGGTAACAGTTATATCAAATGGTCCATGCGCCTCTGTTCTCCACAATCAGTCAGGCCGTTGTTCCTGGTCATCTGGCAATATTTCCTCAGAGGCAGAACCCTACTCAGAACAAGCCCTTCAGAGTAAGTAGAATTATTTGGTATTCAGAAAAATCTAGAAATTTCTAGCCTTGAGGATATATTTACATTTTAGCAGTTAAAATCCATGTAGTAGATAAAGATTATCCCAGTATGATGTTTACTAAGCAACAAATGTATTAGGAATGCACCTAGGGATTGTATGTATATATAATAAACATATGATCAGACTAAGTAGGAGTCTTCACCCTCAAAATTCATTTTCTCATAATCCTTTTTCTTCTTAACTTGAATATTTGAATGTCTCATCCTTAACTTAAAAGCCACACTTCTTTTTGATAGAAGTATTAGTGTATTTTCTTATACTCAATGATCTTTACTTTCAGTTATCAAATTTTTAGTGATTGATTTGGTGAAAGCACTTTAGGTTAAATTACTTGTAAACTACACATGTATGTGAGCTTCCAGATGATAGGAGAGTGTACTACCCCAGATTTGCATTAAAATCCTTAAAATAGCTGGGCATGATGGTGCATGCCTGTAATCCCAGCGCTGGGAGGCTGAGGCCAGGGATCACTTGAATCTGCAGGTTTGAGACTACCCCAGGCAACATAGTGAGGTCTGGCCAGGCACAGTGGGGCGTGCATGTAAGCGACAGCCTAGGAAGTCATGGCAGGGACCAGGGATCGCGATTCGAGTCCCACTCAGGGCAATGTAGCGAGACCTAGTTCCAAAAAAATAGGTGGGCATGGTGGCACGTGCCTGTAATCCCAGCTACCTGGGAAGCTGAGGCTGGGGATTGCTTGAGTCTGTGGTACCCCAGGTAACGTGAGCCTGCGGTTCCACGGGCAAAAATAGTGAGACCAAGTCTCAAAAAAAAATTTTTTTTTTGAAACCTGGTCTCAAAAAAGGAGTTGGGCGTGATGAGGCGACTGTAATCCCAGTTACCTAGGAGGCTGAGGATAGGGATCGCTTGAGTCCTGGGTTTGGGGCTACCTCGGGCAACATAGCGAGACCTAGTCTCAAAAAAAAAATCCTTAAAATACGCATATCTTTCCACCTGCACTCCTACTTTAGGAAAATAATATTGAGAAAATACTGCCACATGTATTGTATTCAGAGGTGTGTATACAAGTGATGTTTGTATTAGCAAAGTAATAACCATGTCAAAACACCAGTAACCAAAGAAATGCCCCCACATAAGCATGGGCTACAAAGACTGTAATACAATCATTCAAGAGAACATTGCTGTTCCTGTCATCTACTGCTGTGAGACACACCACCGGAAATTTAGTAGATTAAAAGAATCCACATGCACTGGGCGTGGTGGCACGTGCCTGTAATCCAAGCACTGGGAGGCAAGAGGCCAGAGATCACTTGAGTTCACGGGTTCGAGACTAACCTGGTCCACATAGAGAGACCTGGTCTTGAAAAAGCAGCTGGGTGCGGTGGCAGGCACCTGTAATCCCAGCTACTTGGGAGGCTGAGGTTGGGGATTGCTTGAGTCCATGGGATCGAGACTACCCCGGGCAACATAGCTAGACCTAGTCTCAAAAAAAAAAAGAAGCCACTTGCATATTGCTCACATCCGTGATTCTAGAATGGTTTAAGGCAATAGTCACCTTTGCTGCACTTGGCTTCGATTCCTGTAGCTTAAAGATTGGAAGCTAGAATCATCTGAGGACTCATTCATCGCATGGCTGCTAGCTGATGCTGGTTGTATCTGAGATCTCAGTCGGGACAGCTGGCTAGAACATCTATGCACAGTCCCTCTCATGTGACTTGGGCTTCCTCATAACATGGCGCCTGGGTCCCCAAGGTGTGTGCCCCAGGAGAGAGTGAGGCAGAAGCCCTGCCTCCTTTTACCATCCTCTTGGCAGTCACATGGTGTGACATTTGGTAGCATGAAGCTGTCAGAGAACTTCATGCAGGTTCAGGCTAAGGAGACAGAAATTCTACATTTGGTGGCACATGACAAAGTTCCAAAAGTGACGGGGCTACTTGGAGGGCTGCTGTTGCCATTCTGGAAAGCATAATCTGCCATCATTTCGCAGTCACTAAACTGATAGAGCAGATCCCAGTTTATTGCCATGGAAGGATGTTCCAACGATAGTGAACACCGAGTTGACAGGACATGTATGGTGCCATCCAATGGAAGTGGCACTGGCCAGAACAGACGTCAGAGAACCTGTGAATGAATTTTCACATAGAAATAGATTCTGTTTTGCATCTGTGCCCATATTGAAAATATTCTAAGAGACGCTTAGAGTGTTCAGACGGGAACACCGGTCACAGTTCTGTGACAGGGCTGCGATGTAAGTTTTTCAAGACGGTGAGTTTGTAGCAGTCTGACAACCGATGTTCGGATAAAATTAAAAGGTTTTTCAAGATGAACCTCAGAGGACAATAATCTGAGCTGATTGTCAGAAAGGCTGACCTAATTTTTGTAGATAATTGAAAGCTAATTAGACTGCTCCTTGGCTGAGCACTTTTTCCTTCTCCTGCTTATTGGAAAAACTTATTGTTTAGCGAGCTGTAATACAGCATTTAATCGATTTCGTGTATTTATGGGATGTTGAAATAAGAATGCTGTTTTCCGTTTTTCATAATTCTCGTAGGTGAGAATAACAATGATCAATTCACATTTTCATCACTGCAGCTGCTGCCCCCGATGCAGGAGTATTGAAGACCAAGGTCCAGCCTTTTTGGAAGAGCTGATATTCTCTGCATTTCATTTTCTAACAAAGCTGTTTTTGAGTTTGTAAGTTCATTGCTTTAGGTAATAAATGCCAAATGAGTGGAAAGTTTGGATATTAAAAAACTGAAGAAAAAAAACACCTATGATTTCAAAGCAGCGGTACCATGACCTACAGTTCAGTGCACACATTTATAAACAGACACCTGCTGAGCGAGCAAGCTATGACATCCAAGGCACAGAGTTCACGCTATACTAGTACCACATAGACTATGTATAGAGCATTTACGCAACTGGGTCTGTATACGTTTTTCCATCATGTCTGTAGAGGTGTCATTACTTCGTGATCTTTACCAACTTCCTTGAGGTATAAAATCCATTCATTTTAAATGACTTTTAGTAGATTTATCAACTTTCCCCAAATTCCATTTTGGACGTTGCCATCACAGTTTATCCCTGTCCCTTCAGCTCAGGCAACTCGGTTCTGTCTCTATGGGTACATCTCTTCTGGACATGTCTGACAACTGGACTCCTAGAATACATGTCTTCTGTGTATGGTGTTTCTTGCACGATGTACATACGTCACTAGGTGTTTGTGAGCATCAGTCACGATCTAACGTGTATCATCACTGGGCCGCTTTTTATTGATGCATAGTTTGTGTAGCTCATCAGCAACCCTGGCGTAATAAAGCTCAGGTTAAACTTCTTTGGGGCTCCATTTCTTTATGGGGGCTCCCATGTCACATAAACTCCTATTACGTCACTGCGTGTGCTATTCTCCCGCTCATCTGTCTTTTCTTACAGAGGCCCCAGCTGAGAACTCAAGATTCCAAGGGTATTTCTATTTGCTCAATTCATCCCACAAAAATGTATGAAGTGTAGGTGACAGTGGAGGCTACTATTTGCAGTCAGAAGACTACTCCAGACCAACACCCCTGAGGAAGAACGCTGCCCACCTGGCCCCCTCCCCCCCCCAGTCTAGCTGGGAAGAAAGCTGTCACCCTGAGGGATCAAGAAAGTTAATGTGAACCATAAGGGGGAGGGGAGGGGAGGGAAGGAGAAGGGAGGAGAGGGGAGGGATAAGGAGCAAGAGAGCCCTGAGCAACAAAATCTAACCTGCTCTGCCAGCCTGTGGGCCCCATATGAACTCCAGAGTAGCTGCGGAGATTTGTAAGCTGAAAACATCCAAGTGTCCATAGATGCAGAAACAAGTCTTTTTGGCGCTTCCCTTATCTGACTAAAGGCAGACACTTCTGAGAATTGCTACATTCCCTCTTCAGGAGAAAGGCCAGGAGCAAGCCTACCAGAAACCCCCTCTGCAGAAATCCCCTTCCCAGAGTTCCAGGGTCATGAAGAAGACAGAGAGGCTGGGAATCTACACCAGGAACACCATAGCAAGCTTTCTGTTATCTCCCATTTGTCCCCCTGAACCCCACTGACTTCTCTACAGAAACCAGTTTGGGGGTGAAGGAAGGTCAATGAGGACAAACTTCCAGTCAGAAAATAAACAACGCCCGGGGTGTCATGTACGGCAGCACGACTACAGTCCACAGCACCACAGAGCCCACTGGGAGGTTGACAAGAGTCAGTCTTCAGAGTTAGCTTCAATTTGAATGCTGATGGGTGGGCGCACCACTGGCCGAGGCAATCATCTCTCCAGGGTTCGGATGGCAAAGTGTTATGCTGCGATGAAGTCTGACGAGCAGGTGAAAGCATGATACAGTCTGCTGAGCCCAGTGACCTAAGAATACAGCCCCAGGGGCTAGATAAGCAGCCTGTGACCTACTGACTCAGTTTACCGGTCTGCAGCCCAGTTGCTCCTGGAATCTTCCACCACCATCAGGCCGTGCGCTACCACCCATGACAGCTCCCCCGGCAGCCCCCCCCCCAGGATACCGGAGCATGTGACGCGTATATATAAACTCTTAACTCCCTGGTAGGGGTGCTCAGCCTTAGGATATGAACCCACTGTGTCAGCACCGATACTGGTACACCTGCTTCTCGCCAGCGTGGCATCCTCCTTTCCTTGGTGCCACTTTCATTTTGCCCCAAACCAGGAAAACACTAATTCTATCTCGATTGTGAATTAAAAAAAAAAAAATCTACCACCGTGCCACTTTTCTCTTTACACAGATGGGATGCTAGCCACACCCCTTTGCAGTTCTAAGAGCGCAGAGATGGTTCTTGTAACTTCCGAGATCTCTATTTTAGGAGTAAACTGTGATTTCTTTTTAAAACAGTTCTTCCCGCTGAAGTCTTTCCCCGACCTCCATCTCCCTCATAACTTAGATCTAAAGCCTCAAATTCCACCCGGCCCTCTCAGGTCTCATCAGGGAGCCGCCCTGGGCGTGTGAGCCGTGCTGGGGCGTCAGCGAAGTGTCTTCTAGCTACTGTCCTCAGTCAGTGTAGGCCACGGGCTCTGCAGCAGTGACCCCTGAAGAGCAGAGGGAAGTTCCTGCTCCTGTTTTTTCCCAGAGGAACCAATTTTGCGAAGAGTAAGAAGGAAGGAGCCCCAAACCTCTCACTGACTCCGCTTGGAAATAGCGAGCGCCTGGCTGTCCTGGGGCGGCTGTCATTTGACCCATGTCGTCTACTTTGGCTTTGCCGTTAACTCCGCTAACCTGCACGACTTTAGCGCGGCCGCAGTGGGCTTTGGGCGGGGGCGGGGCGGGGGGCAGAGGCTGGGAGCTTGCCGGTAGGACAAAGAGGAGCCAAGATAACACTGCCGAGTGGGCCCTCCTGGCAACTGGGCCCGACTGCATCCTGGCTGAGAGCGCTTTGCCCCAACAGACAAAAGGCTGACTTTTGGCCACCATCAACCCAAGTGCTTTTGAAAGCCATTTTTGAGAAGTCATTACGGGAACAATTCTCATCTTTCTTATCCATTTGTGACTCCCTCATTCCACTTCAAGCAGCAGGGTGCAGGACCAGCCCCAGGTCCCAATCCTATTTATGAAAGAATGGGAGATTAGAGCCTCCATTTAGTTCCGAAATCTACCAGGTGGTTTTGCTTTTCAGTTCCAAAAATCTGCTACTTCCTCCTCGAAGTAGAAACAAAGGATTCACAGGCCGCTCTCAGCGGGTGAGGCCTGACTGGCTTCCACAAAGCTCCCCGCTGCCCGGCCTAATGGCTCTTTAATGATCCCCGGCTCAGCTCTGGGGGGCTGGTCCCCGGGAGCCTCGGGGGACATTGCCCAAACTCCAATTACAAATCCAAATAAAACCCAAAGAAACAATGAGAGAAACCAGAAGAAAAGCCGAGGGCGGGGGACCTGGGAGGGTGAGACCCAGGCTTTCGACCTCGGGGAGGGGAGGCGGCTCCCGCGCGGCCTACGCCTGGCCGACCAGGCTTTTCCTCAGGACAGATCCACTCCGAGTCTGGAAATCAGGAAAGTCCCCAAGACGACTCCGTGCGTTTGTTTACAAACACGAAGCCTCGCGGGAGCTGGTGGAGGCCGCAGACTGCGGGGTCCTTCGGGGCCTGGCCTTGGGGGGCCCAGGGGAGCAGGTTGCTGGCTCTGACCTGTGGCTTTGTCCGCGCAGAGCTCCAGCCCGTGGGGGTGGGACCTGCTGTGTGTGTGTGGGGGGTGGGGGGTGCATTCTCGTTGCTCAGCGGCACCCCGCGGTTCTACCCGTTAAATGCCACAAGCGTCCTGTGCAGCCCAGCTGGAGCTGCCTATGGGGTACCCAAAGGCCGCTCTCCCTCTGCCGAGCTAGTCCTTCCAAACGCAGCCTTCGTGTCCCCGTGGGCTGCAAAGCATCCACGTGGGCCTTTCAGCTGCTTCTCAGCCCCGAGTGCTGTGGGGCACCGCGTCCTGCGTGTTTCTTCCCAGCATGGGGGGCATTGGCCGGTCATGACCCGTCCAGGCGCACTGACATTCCAGCTGCGCCTGGAAGGCCCCCAGCCTGGGAGGCTGCCAGAGGCGACATCCTGAGGCGCCCACAACCACCGACAGGGCAGCAAAGAGAGGGTCCTCTCTCTGACTCGATTTGTGTTCACAAAGGGAATGAAAGGCACACAGTGTCAGGCCGGGTTTTTCTTTTTTTGTTTTTGTTTTTGTTTTTTGGAGACTAGGTCTGGCTATTTTTGCCCGTGGAACCGCAGGCTCTCATTGCCCGGGGTACCGCAGACTCAAGCAATCCCCAGCCTCAGCTTCCCAGGTAGCTGGGATGACAGGTGCGCGCCACCATGCCCAGCTATTTATTTGGAACTAGGTCTCACTACGGGCCCCAGGCGGGACTTGAACCGCGATCCCTAGCCCCGGCCGCAGGCCGAGTTTTTCAAAAACAGACCTCACCGAGGCGCCCAGCTTAGGCCTTGACAAGCTTCCACTTCTGGGCAGAGAGGACACAGCCAAGGCCTCAGGCTCATGTGGGATCCCTCTCCCCCAAATGGGTCGGAGAGGCCTCCCCCAAGATGAGCAAGGCAGGCCTTGCCCCACGTGCACCCGCTCTGCGAGCTCAGACGAAACCCTGCTGTTCCGGAAAGAGCGCGGACCGAGAAGGGCCCGAAGTGAAGGAGAAGTTTGTCCTTCCCTGAGTCTCACGCGCTTCCACGACTCTAGGAAGTGGTCGTGGGACACCGCGCAGCCTACAGTTGAAGTCAGATGATCACAAATAAGCCCGTGGGCTGTGTGAAAGATCGGCCTGGCCTTGGCACTCAGCACCCTGCAGCTTGAGGAGATAGGCCTTTTCCCAAATGACTGTGAGCCATGGCGAAAGGTGCATTTACCCTAAAATAGAGCAAACGCTGTTACCATTTTCCTTATATTCCACACATCTTATAGCTCGTGGACTATGGAAAATGGATGCCTAAAAACGAGGCAAAAGGAAATTTGCAAAACGTTCTTTACATTTAGGAAGGTGGGATTTCAAATAACAGACTCTGGGGCAAAGCCTTACACAACAGCAGGACAAAACAAGAGGGAGGCAGCTTTGCGATGTCATAAAAGAAAGAGCTGGGTTTGCCTGGGGTAGGCAGAATTAAAGGGAAATTAGTATTCGTGACGAAGCGTTTGGAAAGAAATCACTGTCTTTGCAACGCAAAGTTTCAGTATGCGATGGTAGTGTTCTTTGGCAAGGCCAGTGAGCAAAATGGATTTTGAGATTTTAGCATGACTGCTAAAATTCAATCTACACACAAAACTCTTTGAAATGATGGAGAGAAAAGGTCATTTCTTTACACTGCTAAAGAGTGGTTTGCAAGCCTGAACACAAACCACCGAGAATGTAGTGCTGGAAAACGCCTTTAAAAAAAAACAAAAAAAGCACAAAATCCAGAGCAGGCAGACCAACGAGCTGGAAAAAGAAATTAATATAACTCGCAGGCAAGACGCAAAGCAAATACTCACTCTCAAGCCACCGCTGTTGATGCAAGCAAAGGTTAGAGCAACACGCCTCTTTCCCAACAAAGTGTGAATCCCATCAGTACCCAAGTGTTTAGTCTCAGCAGAGCTGCTTTAGCAGCTTACTTCCATCTGCATCTCCAGGCTGGTAAACAGGACCCATGGAGACACGCAAAAATGGTGAAGCCATTCAAAAGGCATCTTCGTCCTAGTCTAAGACTTTGACATACACACAATAGGCAGTGGCCAAAATGTGCCTAAATACCCCTTAGCATGCTTAGGTGCACAGAATAGGGAGCTGGCCTCGCCCAGTTTCCCGGCTTCCCCTGCAGCTCTCATTGTCTCTTCGCTCACATACAATGAGGCCACTCGGTGGCTGCAGAAGTTTCTTTGGAGAGCTCAGACTGGAAACTTGATCCAGTTAAAGAAGAAGGAAGTTGAGGAGATGCGGCAGCAGCTGAAAAAGTGAAACATCTGGAAGTGATCGATGACTCACGTGTGTGCCCCATACGTAGGTGATATACTGACTTTAATATCGTAGCCCAACGGACACTGATTGTTTATTACAGCAGTTCATCTGAGAGGATCTATAATCCAAATCCTTGCATCTGTTTTCTTCTGTACCAAGGTCTGTCAAGTATGTCTCCTAAGCCAGATGGTATCATTGAGCAGAACCAAATAAAGTCACAAAATGAAGTACCTATTCTTACGAAGAAAGAGTCGATGGAAGAAAAGCTCATAGTTTGGCAGAGATTTTCAACATGGTCGCAATCAAGTCATTTTCCAATTGTGTAAGTAAATAACACTGGCCACGGGAAATATTCTGCCAAAAGTGCATAGTTGCTGTGATTTTTTTTTTATTAAAGGTATAAAGCTAAGTGCTCAAATTTGAAATTATTGAACTTGGATTCAGCAGAGAATGTGCAAGATAATTATACCACTGTGTGTTTCAAACAAATGGCAATTCTATGTCGAGGAGGAAAAATGTTCTGATTCCCAACTACACAAAGCCATACCAACTTGCCAAGAATGAGGAAATAAAAAAAAATCTACTGGAAATAACATTTGGTTGTTCACATCAGCACGGTAGATGGCTGTGGTTTAGAAATTTCCCCTTTTTTAATTATAGCAAGTAAACTATTGTGCCAACTCGCTTGGGGCAGCTCAATTTTCATCCTAGCTGACTGGCCTGAAAAGAAAGCTGTCAAGAGGCCTAAGTTGAAACTGTTTTTCCGAAGAGAATGTTTACGATATAGCACGTCTCCAAAAATTGTGGAGGATCTGCTCAGAAACCTACATTCTCCTTAGACTGACTCTGAGGTCTAGTTTTATGACTCAGAGTGAAGAGCTGTATGAAGAAATTCTAAAATAATTTAAATCCTATATATACATATATCCCCAGACATATGTTAGTTATCTTACTTGGTTGTCTTTAAGTGTACATTGTTTTCAGAACCCATGACTAAGTTGAATAAATACTATTTTGTTTTCTGAAGGCAAATTGGATTTGCACCAATAGAAATTCTTTCTCAACAGTCATTTAACAGGAAAGTTTGTAGATAGTTATCAAAATTCTGGCCGGGCATAGTGGTGTGTGCCTTTAATCGCAGCCTATGAAGTACGAGGTCGAGGCTAGGAATTGCTTGAGTCCGCAGGTTCGAGACCTACCTGGGGCAACATAGCGAGATCTAGTCTCAAAAAATAACTGGGCAAGGCGGTGCATGCCTTTAATCCCAGCTGCCTGGGAGGCTGAGGCTGGGGATCGCTTGAGTCCAGGGTACCCCAGGCAATGTGAGCCTGTGGTTCCCTGGGCAACAAAGCAAGACCTAGTCTCAAAAAAAATATTCTATGGGATAGTTTACTCTTTTCTGCAATAAATGAGTACTATGGACCAAATGTTTGCATCACCTCAAAATTTATATATTGAAGTCCTAACCCTGAAGGTGACTGTATTTGAAGATAGGACCTTGATGGAAGTAATTAAGGTTAAATGAGGGCATGAAGGGGGGGGGGGCTGATCCGATCGATGGGATTAGCGTCCTTATAAAAGAAGACGACTGTCAAGAGCTCTCCCTCCTGCCAAGCCATGTGAGGACATAGTGAGAAGGTGGCAGTCTCCAGGCCGGGGAGAGAGCCTTCCCCAGAAGCTGAATTAACCGGCACCTTCATCTTGGAATTCCCAGAGTCCAGAATGGTGAGAAGATACATTACTGTTGTTGACATCACCCAGTCTGGTACTTTATGATGACAACACAAGTTGACTAATACAAGGAACAGCACAATGCAACATTGTAGCTGGAAAGTCATCATGCCGCTAGAATCCCTGGAGCAAACAGAGGTGTTCAGGATGGCGTCAAGAAGGAAAAGTAACCCAAGTCACAGCATCAGTATCTTTAGTCTTTAAGGAGTATTGCTATACCTAGATGCCCCAATAGCCACACGATCAAATAGGATAGTCAGCCACGAGCACCTATAGTGTCGCCATGGAGCAGCAAAACATAAGGAGATAGGCACACATGCATCAAGCAGAGAGTCTTTTAAGGAAATGTTTACTCCATCCTTCTCAAAACACACATCAAAGGCAAAGGACAATTCCTGAAAGAAAATAAGACGCGGTCTAAGAATTGTAGCGCCACTTCGAATCCGGTAATAAGATTTTCTCATTTTAATTATAAGAAAGACCAAGAGTCGAAAGAGCTGGGATGTCCGCCAGCTTGTGAATGGCTAAGTCTGTGAACAGTCTGTCTCTGCAACGGGAGAGTAACCAGTGACGAAAAGGGAACAAACCGTTGTGTTCACATAACAACATGCGCGAACGTTGACCACGTCACGCACAGTGAAAGCAGACGGCGGCAGGACTGCATCCTGTAGGAACCTGTTTTAGGAGATTTCCCCAAAACACACATCCGTGGGAACCGAGCAGACAGGTGGCTGCCAGGGCCGAGGCTGGGAACAGGGAGTGGCTCTGTGGGCAAATGGGACCTTCCGGGCCATGGAAATGTTGTAAAACTGGATTGTGATGAGGGTTACACAAGACGACAAATTTCCCAAACAATGAATTAGTCACCTCAAAGGAGTGAATTTTATGGTCTGTAAGTGATATCTCAGCAAAGCGATTTCATAAACAGTGAAGGCAAAGGGGTTTTGAAATGCCGAGAAATACAGTCAAGATTCCCCTGCCTGGCTCCGAAGGAAAAACCCAGGCCAAACCACTTGGGTTTGGTGGCAGCCTGAAGTCAAAACCTCAGAAGACTTACATCTTCATTCAGAATCACTGAAACTTTAGACTCTCCTATTTGCACACATTCTTTCTTGCTCCGTTTCAGCAGGAAACTGAGTAAAGACAAACAGGTCAGCTTCCCTCCCCCACCCCTTTCCTTCCCTCCCGCCTAGGCTGCCTCCTGGCACACAGAGAATTCTCATCACCATCTACCTGAGCAAACCATTCAGCGAGGACTCTGATGGCTGGGCCTGTGCCTTCTCCGCTAGTTTTCCAAGCGCTATTACATCTCTTCACACACTGTACTTATTCCTACTTTCTGCCTTTCACCGATTTCTGTTCAATGGACGCATTCTAAGTAGTGTGCATGAGACAACTGGTGTCTTCAGAGTGTTGAACTTGCAGAGAGCTTCGTGTGAAGTCATTGTTAAAGCTTGACAGGACAGCTGGGCATGGTGGCGCATGTCTGTAAGCGGCAGCCTAGGAAGCCATGGCCGGGGCCACGGATTGCGGTTCGAGTCCCGCCGGGGGCATGTAGTGAGACCTAGTCCCCAAAAATAGCTGGGCGTGGTGGCACGCGCCTGTCATCCCAGCTACCTGGGAAGCTGAGGCTGGGGATTGTTTGAGTCCATGGTACCCCGGGCAACATGAGGCTGCGGTTCCACGGGCAAAAATAGCAAGACCTAGTCTCAAAAAAAAACAAAAAGCTTGACAGAACATTAAATATATATGTGCCTATTTTATCATTTATGTACCTTTTCTTTTCTTTTTTTTTTTTTTTTGAGACTAGGCCTTGCTATGTTGCCCGGGCCCCGATCCTGCGGACTCAAGCGATCCCCATCCTCAGCCTCCCAGTTAGCTGGGATTACAGGTCCCTACCACCATACCTGGTTGCTTGATTCATAGACACATGCCACCACACCCGGTCTTTGTACCTTTTCTGAGAGTTACAAATGATATCACTTAAGTGTTGTACTTAGAACCTAAAATGAAGACCGGTTTCTGTACGAGTCTATAGTTTACAAGCAATCGCCATTGAGAATGGAAGCACTTGTTTACTTGTAATTCTCTCTCTCTTTTCTGCATAATGATAAGCAAAGGGCTCTCTGAAGGGCAGAGATGGTTGCCCCACAGTCCTTACTAGATGCAGTAGCTCCTAAGGGATGCTTTCTCCAGAAACTGTCCATTAAAATACCACGTGACTGGGAAGGCTTGGTGTCGGGAAGCTTCTCGGAAGCCCTGGATGCCGATAACGCCATGACTTCGTCCCAGAGTTGCCTCGATTTACGTGACCTACTGTGTGGGGACATCGGAAATAATTCAGTTTGAGAAAACTGGTGGAAGGCAGCTATTTGGAGTTCCTCACTCATTCTCACCTTTGAGGGATGGGGGGAGGAGGGGAGAGATAGAAGGGAAAAGAAAAACAGTTCGCAACACAAGTGTTCACTGAAACTAAGATCCACTTTACTCATGATTTCTTCTTTTCCTTTGGTGAGCTCAAATAGTTCCTTTTGCCTTTATAATTAATGCACAAAGGTTCAATGCCAATTTTATTTCATTGTCACTCTTTGAGGAATAGAAGTAAGGTTCATCCTAATATAAATTCCTACAAGAAATCTGCTCCCAAAGCATCTCTTAACATATTTTGGAGAGCTGCTTTCATTTTTGTTGATTGACTAGTTACTGCCTATTGCACTAAAACCATGCGGTTTCACTTATGTTATGAGCAAAGTTATGTTATTAGGTCAAAGTTTCCTTATAAGAAAAAAAAAATTTTTTTTCCAAAAGAAAAGCACAGCTCAGGGCAAGCCAGAGACTACTGCATCGCTACTCAGTGCGGTGGTTGCCGGCCACACAGCAAAGGGTCGGCCATGTTCAAAATGGCTGCCCACTACTCGTGTCACCATCAGTCTGCCAGGCAGCATTCAGGAGACTCCTCCGTCTAACGGTTGCTGCGACTTGCTTTTGTGAAGCCAGCAAAGTTCCATCACGCTGACGCAGCAGGCAAATCCCATCGCACCAAATGCCAATGTAGTCCCAACTATTACTGGAATTAAATGGAGATAAACTGAGCGGCCGTAGACTCAAAAATTGAGAGAAAGGAGAATAAAGAGAGATTGTCATCACCTAACCTCCTTTCCTTTATGATTTCATTTTGTTTTGGTACTCAAAACATTGTTAAATTTAATTTGCTAAATCTTGTTGAGCAGTAGATGGATGTTGGATAAACCTGACTAGGAAATTTGAGACTTTATTAAATCCTTTGTTACTATGAAGTCAATATGCGCTTTCTCACACTGTGGGATGACACTGTTTGCATCTTAAAAATAGAGGTGACTATGAAAACGGTATCTAAGCAAGCATATCTTATTTTTCCCAGGTAATACGGCGGCAGACTGGCCCTAATCATCCCACACTGTCCTTGCTGGTAGCATTGGGTCAGATACCACCACAAAAGAAACAGAAAGCAGCACACGGTTATGAGATGCTTCGAATGCAGCAGATAAAGCATGACAGTCACAAAGCTATATATTCTCTCAATGAATACAGACATCCCTCTTCTCTGGTAAATCTAATATTCACAACTCTGATGTCCAAGGACTGATACAGTGCAGGAACAATGACTTTAAGACCTACAGAACACGTTGGCCAGAGTACATTATATTTAGATGAAAGTTCTGGAAAGTGGGATGTTACCACCACGCTCAATAAACGTTGCTAATAAAAGGAGCTTTGTGAAGTGGAAAGGGATGGCTTTCACATCCTGTAATTCTACAGAACATGCCGCGGCCTCAGGAGCCTCGTAGAGAACCTGCTGTGTTGTGACGGAAAAGAACCCGGGTCTGGGGGCTGAGACCTCCATGGCCGTGCGGTCTCGGTGGGCCGCGGACACCTCTGAGAGCCAGAGTCCTCTCTCACGAAGCGCGAGGCACACCACAGACTCCGTCCAGAGGCTGGATGAACGCGAGCACTTAACTGCGTCACAGCAATGGTGGCGCCTTCCCTTTGGTCACCGCAGAGGCTGTGTCTGTTAAGGAAAGCTCGGCCTCGGCGCCCAGCGTTCTGCTTCTTCATCTCCTGTCGTCTTCGCACCAGTTCCATGAAATGGGTCATTTTTTTTTTTTTTTGAAACTAGGTCTCACTATGTTGCCTGGGGTAGTCCCAATCCCATGAACTTGAGTGATCCCCAGCCTCAGCCTCCCAGGTAGCTGGGATTACAGGTGCCTCCCAGGTAGCTGGGATTACAGGCTCCCACCACTGCAACCAGCTGCTTTTTCGAGACCAGGTCTCGCTATGTTGCCGGGGGTAGTCTCGAACCCGCGAACTCAAGCGATCCCTGGCTTCTCGCCTCCCAGCACTTGGATTACAGGTCTACCACTAAACCCAGCTGAAGTGGGTAATTATTATCCTCCCCAATTTATGATGAGGAGACTGAGATGTAGGTGGAGTGAGTGGCTGAAGATATTCCTAGTGGGCAGGAGAGCTAGGGTTTGAACTTCAAATCCCGTTCTCCCCTACCCGGCTGCGGCCCTGTCTGCTAACCTGGAGGGGCTCAGGCCGTTGGCTCATGACGTCTATCACGCACTATGCTCCGGGCACCTCGCGAATCGCTGAGGAGGCCTTAAGGAGGAAAGCAGACATGCAGCTGACAGTCTAGCCCAGGGTTTCTCAGCTCTGGGGCTGTTGGTCACTGGAGCTGGACCACGATGTGCGCAGAGGACCGTCCTGTGCAGTATGGGATGTCAAGGGGTGCCCCTGGCTGCCTAGACGTCAGTCCCCCAATCCCCTCCCTGAGCTGTGAGTCAAGACTGTCTGGATGGCCCTGAGTAAGAACTCAAGACTGCAGCAGTGAAGGTCTGTTTAAGGATTGGGGGAGTCCCACTCAGGCTGAGGTGCTTTTAAGACACACAGTTTCTCTTTAAAAACAAACAAACACAAATCCCAGTCAGCCACCTTCACGTAGAGCCTGACGTGACCGCCGCCTCACAAGATTTCCCATCGAAGCCGGGCACGGTGGTACATGTCTGTAAGCTTCAGCCTATGAAGCAGCTGGGGCTGGGGATCGTGGTTCGAGTCCCGCTCGGGGCAACACAGCGAGACCTAGTTCCAAAAAAATATAGCTGGGTGTGGTGGCGCGCCTGTAATCCCAGCTACCTGGGAAGCTGAGGTTGGGGATGGCTTGAGTCTGTGGTACCCCGGGCAATGTGAGCCTGTGGTTTCATGGGCAAAAATAGCAAGATGTAGTCTCAAAACAAAACAAAACAAGATCTACCATCGTTCCACCACAAGTGTTCTTTGGGGAGCTATCTCTAGTTTGAAAAGGGAAGTCGGTTGGTTTTGTTCTGTAGAAACGTGCTTTATAGTCAAGGTACTTAAAGCGGGGCATAAGATGAACCATGATGCTTTCAAAAAAACTGAAGGAATGTAAAGACCACGCGTGACACAGTCAGGCTTTGCGGTAGTTCCACAGTTGGTGGTAAGGAGCGCCCCGAGTTCGGGGAGACTGAAGCAAGAGTTGCTAGGTTCCGTGTTTCCAGGTCAAGCACAGTCCTGCCCCATCGAAGACGGTGCTAGCAGCAGGCGGTTAAGCGTGGCCATCCCAAAATGACTGGCGATATATTTCTTGTTTACACCACAGTCCCACGGGCTGCTCCCTCCACACCTCGACTCGGGGACCTGCGTGTGCCCACCTTAGTGATAACTACGCTTTCCTTTAGATTCGTGGAGTCGTCGCCCCCACCATGGAAGAAGGGGAGGTGGGAGCGTGCGCACAGCCAGGGCGGCCATTGCAGACGACGATTAGAATTCAGATCTTCCACTGGCAAGAAATCAGTTCTACGTTGGCTACTAACCCTGAGGGATCTTGGCCATGGAGCCCGTCGAGGTGTCCAGGCGGGCAAGACTTGTTTGAAAACAGAGCCCTCCTTTTTCCAATACGGTCAAAGTCATGTTTTGGCCGAGAGCTAGACACCGGCTACTTTTCTGACTTCCACAATTAGGCTATCGTCTACTTTACAAAGATTCCAGGAGGACTAATGAAAGCCGGGTAGGCTGCATTCTTCCCCGACACCCTGTGCTGTGTGTGTATCTGATGTCTGGAGAATAATATCCTCTGCTAATTTATAGCCCCATTATGAATAGACATATTCTTAATTTCTGGCAGACATCCTGATGCGGTCAATCCGTTATCGCTTGTGAAGGAAAGAGAATGCGCTCTGCGTTACGGGTTCACGTCCCCCAGTGATGGTGTAATATTTTCTTTTGCTCTCAATGTGTGAATTATTAAAAATAAGCTAGCTACAATGTCATCATTTTTGATTCTATCAAAAATGAAGGCAGAGACAGGACTGCTTCCAATCTGTGAAGTTATTTAGCATTTAATATTCCCTTTGGGAAATCAATATGGTTTGGGAGAGATTATTTATATACCACTAGTCAAGTGTGGTTTAAATAAATGCACAGTGTTGCTAGAGCTATGCGAATGAATTTTTCAATGTCAGGGCTTTACTATTGAATAAAGAGATATAATCATAAATCAGCCAACGGGAAAATGGTTAGTAGAAATTAGCTGCTCGTTCTATCGATACGGAGGAAGAACTCAGGTTCTGGTTTTCTACTATTTATTCAAGTCTCAAAGAGGCAAGTCCAGGCATGGTACGCCGAGATCGCAACTTTTACCCTTGATTTAAAGTGTATAGTCTCGTCGGAAGCAATTTTTTTTTTTGAGACTAAGTCTCGTTATTTTTCCCGTGGAACCGCAGGCTCTCGTTGCCCGGGGTACCACAGACTCAAGCCATCCCCAGCCTCAGCGTCCCAGGTAGCTGGGATGACAGGCGCGCGCCACCACGCCCAGCTATTTTTTTGGAACTAGGTCTCGCTACAGGCCCCAAGCAGGACTCGCACTGCGATCCTTGGCCCCGGCCGCGGCTTCCTAGGCTGCTGCTTACTATCAAAGCCGTTCTCACCCATCTAGGCCGAACCATCTGAAACTGTCCAATCACTGTTGACAAACAAAAGAGTCTGAAGGTTTGACCTTAAGGTCTGGTCTTCTAGAAACACACCCTCTGCACAAGGCGAGCAACGCTGGCGGAGAGGCCCTACCGCTCCTTGGTCGGGAAAGGTGCTTCGTGGCCTGAGCTATTCCAAAGGGTGAAAGATGATGGTTCGCGGTGATACGGTGGTGGGACAAGGCTGGGGAACAAGATGTAAAATATACATGTGCGTGTATGTATACGTACATACACGCACATGTATATGTACGTACACATGCGATCAAGAATCAAGTAATTTAAAAAACCTCCAACATCCGGACCTCCAAGATGTTTGATAGGAGCTCTAGGGAAGTTTCTTTTCTTTCTTTCTTTTCTTTTTTTTTTGAGACTAGGTCTCACTATGTTGCCTGGGATAGTCTCGAACCCATGGACGCAAGTGATTCCTAGCCTCAGCCTCCCGAGTAGCTGGGATTATAGGCGCGTGCCCCCATGCCCAAGGGCTTTGGGCCGTTTCTTTCTTTCTTTTTGAGACTAGGTCTCGCTATTTTTGCCCGTGGAACCGCAGGCTCTCGTTGCCCGGGGTACCACAGACTCAAGCCATCCCCAGCCTCAGCTTCCCAGGTAGCCGGGATGACAGGCACACGCCACCACGCCCAGCTATTTATTTGGAACTAGGTCTCGCTACGGGCCGCAGGCGGGACTCGAACCATGATCCCTAGCCATGGCCGCTTCATAGACTGAAGCTTACAGGCACGAGCCACCGTGCCCGGCCGGCTTTGGGCCGTTTCTAACCTAAGCCTGACAACACCTCGGGTGAAACCAGTCACGAGCTGGCTTGCAGCGGCAGCTCTGCGAGGCGAGGTGGTGGCCGAGACCTCAGGCGCCCGAGGTTCCCTCTCCGGGGACAGAGCAGCAGGCTTCAGAGGGGCGAGGTTCATTTGTCTAAGAAGGAATTTGGTGACTTGACAAGTTTCTGAGGGTGGAGGGAAGGGCTGGTGCGAAGGCGGCCGAGGCAGTTGAAGAGCTCTGACCACCGGCGGAGTTGTCAGCCGCCGAAACTTCACCTGGAATCCAAACCTACACAAGTGGATTCACTTAGATGGCGCCGCATCCACATGCTGGTCCTTAGCTATCACTCCCGGGGCCCTTTCTTCTGAGCCCTGCTCAGCGCCGGAAGGCCGCTGCCGAAGCTCGGACCCGCCCGTGACAGCTTCCGAGAGGCAGGTAGGAGGCTTCCGCCTTATTCTCAGTCAGTAGACTCATGGTGAGGCGCGGATTCCAAAGACAAACTCTGGGGAAGGAAAGAGTCAGAAAGTCTGGAGGAGGCTGGAGGGGTGAGTGCGGCTGTGGGGAGACAGGAAGACGGCAGA
>PVHY01022353.1:0-22504 GCA_004024945.1 Uropsilus gracilis
ACCACCACCACCACCACCACCACCACCACCATCATCACCATCATCAACATCATCACCACCACACCACCACCACCATCACTGCCACTGCCACCACCACCATCACCATCATCACCATCACTATTACCACTATCACTACCACCACCATCACCACCACCACCATCACTATCATCATCACTGCCACCACTACCACCACTATCACCACTATCACCACTATTGCCACCACTACCACTGTTAACTCTGATTTGGCTGAAGACTGGTGGAGAGGGGAATCACAGATTTGTCTTTTGTCCCTCCTTGCTGGATGTCATTGACTGCTTTGTTCAATTCCAAGGAGCAAATATAACGTGGATCCTTGGAATATAGAAAACACAGGTCCAGAGATTAAATGTCTCACTCAAGATCTTTAAACCAGTTAGTGCAGAGCTAAGACTAGGAGTTGAGCTAGAGTTTAATTCCCTTTTCGGTCCTTCATCCAAACCATCACTGTCACCTCCTGAGACCTGAATCATTATGATACATTCTTAGCAATATCTAGTCTCTCTTTTACTTCCCATTTTTAGAATGTTGTGTGTGTGTGCGTGTGTGTGTATACATTCATATCTCCTCTGCAAAACAGGCTCCAGTGGCTTTCCATAGGCTATTAAATCAAGCCTCAATCCTGGCAGGTTCATTTCAGTCTGTACATAATTGGAGCTTTTTCTTAGATTGTTCCACTCTCTATTCAAAGCCATGGTGCCAGCTTGGTTAGTTTCTTCATTGGTCCTTGAATTGCCTTCAAGCTTCTATTGTGCTCTTCCCTCCACCTGGGATGTTGGTTTTCCATCTAACCTGTCCCTCCAGGCTCACACCAAGTTCTTTGAAATGGTTCTACCTAGACTTTCCACAGTTACCCCTTAAAAACTCTTCTTAAATAAATTCTAAAACATCTTTGTTTGTTTTTTTCAATATAGGATTTCTCCCCTCAGATGTGGTCACCATCGTTTTCCCCCCACCAAAGAACCCGTAGTCCTCTATCACAGTCCACTGTGCTCCCTGCCTATGCCCACCAGTTTTCTATTGTACCCCTCTGCAATCCTTCACTCCCCCCTCCCTCCCCCCGTAAGCCTCAGATCTATTATCTGCTTTCCGGGGTCATTCTTATAGTTTGTCTTCATCTGATCCTTTCTTTGTGTTCTCTAGATTGCACATATAAGCGAAACCATCCAATATTTCTCTTTCTGGCTCAATTTGCTTAAACTATCTCTTCAAGTTCCATCCATGTTGCCACAAATGACATGAGTTTATTTTTTTGATCACCAAGTTGTATTCCATTGTGTGTGTATCTTCAATATCAATCCCTTATCAGATGTATAGTGTGCAAATATTTTCTCCCGCTCAATAGGGTGTCTTTGTTTTGATCATTATCTCTTTCACTGTGTAGAAGTTTTTTAGTTTGACAAAGTCCTGTTGTCTATTTACGACTTTGTTTTCCTTGCTGAGGGAGAGACAACAAAGATGTTTCTGAAGTTTATGCGATGGTGTGTGTTCATGGTTTCATCTTACACACAAAGTCTTTCATTCATTTTGAGTTGAATTTTGTGTATGGTATGAGATAATGGTCTGGTTTCATTCCTTTGCATGTGGCAGTCTGATTTTCTCAGTTCCAATTATTGAAGAGCCTTTCCTTATTCCAGTGTATATACTTTGTTCCTTTGTCATATAAATTGCCCGTGAATGTGTGGCTTACTTCTGTTCTTTCACTTCTATTTCACTGGTCCCTGTGTCTTTTTTTTTTTATTATAATGTCATGCTGTTTCAATTGTTATGGTTATATAGTATAGCTGGAAGCCCAGAAGTGTGATACCTCCATTTTTCCCTTTGTTAGTCAGGAGAGTTGGTTCCTCAGGTTTTTTTGTGTTTCCATATAAATTTCAGTGGCCTTTGTTTTATTTCTTTGAAAAATGCCTTTGAGATTTTGTTGGGATTGCATTCAATTAATTGCTTTAGGTAGGATGTCCATTTTGACAATGTTGATTCTGCCTATCTGTTAGGGAATATCTTTCTATTTCTTTGCATCTCCCTCTATTTCTTTTACTAGTGTTTTATAGTTTTTATCATCTATATGATGAATTTGTTGAATTTACTCCCATGTATTTAATTTTTTTAGTATGATTATAAGTGGGATAACTTTCTTAATTTCTTCTATTTCATTATTTGTTTATAGGAAGGCAACTGAGTTTTGCACTGTTGCTTTTGTGTATCAACTGTACTGAATTGCTTTATTGTTTCAGTTGTTTTTCTGTGGAGTCTTTGGGGGATATTCTATGTATATGACCATATTATTTGCAAGTGATAACTTTGCTTCTTCTTTCCCAATTTGAATCCCGTATCTTGCTTTCTCTTGCCAAATTGATCTGGCTAGAACTTTTAATACTGTGTTGGAATGAAGTGCTGAGAGTAGACATCCTTGTCTTCTACCAGATCTTAGTGGAAAGATTTTTGCCTGCTTTGTTTTTAGAAGGGTTATGTTCTTTTCTTTTTTTGTTTTTATTTTTAAATTTCATATAAGAATATGTATTGTCATCTCATCAGTAAAAATTTAAAGTTCTGCTAGGATATGGACTATGACTTATTTTGCACTTAATACTGACACTGTTGTATGTAAACATCTGTGTTTGGTGAATGAATTAAAATGGACTGGGGTAATGAAGAACTCTCCCTTCTCTTAATCACCACTCATGGATTCACTGCAGTATTTTTCATGCAACTAAAGATGGTTACTCCAGTTCACTTGCATTCATTTTCTTTTTCTACCATAAAAAATTGAATCTAAGATTTCATACTTGCATTTATTCTATAGCTATGCCTAAGTTGTAACTAAGTACAACAGACATCAGTGATAATAATAATACTCAAATAGTTTATTGAAATGATCTATTTCTGTATGTTTTCAGTAAATATCATAAACTTGCATAATACAATTTATATGATTACTTTATAAAAAATGATGAAGAACCACATCAAAATCTATATTTACTCAGTTGCTGAGATGGAAAGAATCAGTAATCTTGAACTATTGTTGTGAAAATAGCTTGCTCTTGTGACTTTTGTAGATGTGTGTGTGGAAAAAGAAGCTCTAAGATTCCTTCCCTGGGATGAGTATTCTGAAAAGTTTAGCCTGGAGTGTGTTTATTGAATGCCACTGAGGTCAGTACTTTTGCACAAAGATGGGAAGAAACAGGATTAGGCAGAAGTTGCATCTCCACTCCCGACTTTGTGAGTTAGAATGAATTTTCCAAGTGGAACAGCTTTTCTGAATAAGGCTACTCTGGTACATAATTCAAAATATTCCAAAAGGCATCACCTTCTTCCTTTGACACTCAGCCCCCATTTGCCTTCTTCTGTGTTACCTGCTCTGTGGGTGAACTTTCCAGAGTTATTCTAGCCATTTAAAACCACATTCTTGCTTCTATTCCTTTTCTCTCTCTATTAGTCATGTACTACAGAAAGCTCTGTACCTTTAAAAAAAACACCTGTTATGTGAGCTAACTTCATATTTGTGGAAGAGTTGCAAAAATTGTTCTGAGAATTCCCAGGTCCCTTTTGCTCAGCTTATATCTTATATAATAGAATAATTACCAAAATGTGTTGACTTTCCAAATCAAATGTGTTAAAGTGCCGACATGGGGTTCCAGTTTAACAACAGCACACAGGTGATGCAAAGGCAAGAGGCATTTATTTTCTGACTTAAGTCAGGGTCCAGCACTGACCTGGATCACCGGCGCAGCGGCTACATCAGGGCGAGTGAGGACCCCGAGCCCCCCTGCAGTTTTCTTTTATCCCTTTGCAAGGGGCTTGAGAGTACGTGCACTTCTTTTGGTTGGCTAATGAGGGCTCAGATATGAGAGTCTTATCTAGCTACTGAGAGGCATTGCCAAGGACATGTTGCTGGCCAATGGCCAATGATGCCTTATATGGTTGGCTTCTGGCTGCTTGATATCCACTAACAAAATGGTTATTATTTGTTATTTAACAAATGTATCAGCATTGAAGAGGAGCAAAGGTCTGGGGAGTAAGAAGACATAATTTAGTAAGTCATCTAGAAAATGATGTCTTATGTTTCTAGACATTCTCATTCCTCCAGTTTATTAAAAAAATAACATTACTGATGAAGGTTAGTTCTTGTGTGGGTGACTACAGATTTATATCTGAGGCATATTCTTGCAAAATCTCAAGCAAATAGCAATCAAATTCATCTTGCTTTTGAAGTTTTAACTGTGTATAATACAGTTACCCAGGTGGGTTTGCTTGTGACATTACTGTGGGGTTCCAGCTAAATAGGTTTGAAAAATTCAACAGCCTCTATTCTCTTTCCAGGTTATATTTAGGTCAGGAATGTCCCTATATACTATATTTTAACCAGTTGGGCAAATCTTTAGAGAAATATTAGGCTACATACAGTTGTCTGCTATGGGACTATCTACATTTAAACTACTAAGTTTGTCTGGTCTTTAACTCCATCTCACTGTCCTTCCCTTCTCAAAGCTCATACACACAATCATTTTCTCTCTCACTCTCTTGGGTAGTCAGCACATTCTTCTTTTGGGTCTTGGCTACACTGTTACTCCTTTCCCCAAACCTGTTTCAATCACCAGCATGCTAGCCCAGGGCCTAAAAACAGTAGAAACTTAATTTAATTTATTCCTATTTTTGGTGATGAGTAATGCTGCAATTAACATCATTGTGCACATTTTTGCACCCACATTTCAGCTTGTTTTCTTAGTCTGCATACCTGGGTTAAAAAGATGTGAACATTTTAAAGACTGTAAACAGTGCCTTTACTTATATATAAACTATCTATTTAAATATGTAAGTTATTTATATTTCTATATGTACACTGAAAAATAACTTTTTAGCAGTTGTTCCAATTTCTCTTCAAGTCATTATCGTAGTCTTTCTGCATTCTGGTGAGTAAACAATTAAAATTATGGCACTGTTCTCAGGATTACTGAATTCTGCAACTTTATTTTGAGTTGATTGAAAAGGTATTTCTCTTTTTTATTTTCCTCTGTTGTCTGTTTATTAAAAAAAAATCTCATTTCAGTGAGCAGGCATGTTACTGTTGTTCAATTATTATTCTCTTACAGTTTTCTGATTCAGTAGCATATAATCTCAACTCTAAAAGGAAATATATTCTTTGCCCAAACCACAAATGAGTCCCTTGAAGGTTTTTTTGTAATACCTCAAATTGAGCTGTCATCTAGTTCACTGATCCAACAAAAGAATGATAATACATTTTGTATAAATAATTTAAGAGAATTTTTCCTGTCAAAACATAAAGTGCCTTTAAAAATAAGCCAACATTAAGTAGCAACAATTTAGAAAAAATACTTCAGGAATTCCATGAGTGATGTTTCACATTTGTCTTGTGTTTTATGTGCAAAAGCCATACTGTATATTACAAGTAATGAACTTTATTTTAATATCAATTTTTTAGTTCACAGTTGAGAGAAGAGAATAAATATTCTTTTACTGAAAATCTAGCAAAAACCAGTCAACAGAATTTAAATATTTTTTAAATATTTACTGGGAGGGGGGGAGAAAGAAATAGATTTTCTATAAGTAATAAAGCACTGTTTTAATGCATGAAATGACAATGGTTGTTCAGGAAAAATCCTTACTTATTTGAAGTTTTCTTTCATTTCTCAGTTTTCTCAACTGAGTCTCATATTCTAATACCAGAAACAACAGAGGCCCTAGTGTGAATCTCGTTTGTGTTTAAATACTATTTTCCTTACTCATCTGCTCACCTTCTCCTCTCTTTTCTTAGAAAACAAGACATCAGACAAATTATTGGGAGGATTGAGTTTTCCTTCTTCTTAATAAATGTGCTATACGAAACAGTGTAGATGCTATAGACGGTTGGGCCATGTGCACAGACACACTCATAGGACAGGGTTGGCATGAACAGGAATAGTTTCTCTCTTGCTCAAGGTTACTTTCTGTTCCTTTTCAGAGGAAATGGGGCCTAATTACATTTCAACAATTATGCGAGGGCTCCATTCTGGAAACCTGAGTCAATGGCATTCTATTCCTGATAATGAAAACCCATTAGATGCCCAGTAATCCATCTCTTAATCAAGTTCTGAGAGCATTCAGTCCTTCTAATCTGATCAGAATTACACTCAAGGAACCGGAAGGAAAAGAACAATGACTTAGAGTGCCTAGCTGTGCTGAAATCTTACTGTGAAGTAGCTGGAAAGTGGGGTGGCTAGAAGTGAGGGGAATTCATGTAGAGTTTATCCAGCAGGCTGGAAATGTGAGAGGTTCTGTCGGCTGAATGTTTGTGTCTAGACCCTCTATGCTTTTGGTATTTCCAGTTTCCCCCCTAGCAGGAGTACCAGGTTAATTCGGGTTAAAGGAGATTATGTTGATTTCTTAAAACAAATCGCTTAACTTTCAAGTTCACTTAGCACCCTCACTCCATGACATCTTCTTTGGCTCAGTGAAGGCAGAAACCCAACCAGAAGTGTGGTAACAGAACTGTAGTCATTGATTTATTTCTTGAATAATGAAAGCTAGTTTTTACTTACTTGTGGATGAATCTCAAATTGACTCACGATGAAGAAAAGACCTGCACGTTTTCTCACTATCAAAAGTATGCTTAACAGCAGTCGCAAATAATCGCATTAGACTCTTCTCTGGTGATTAGACAGGCTATGTAGCTGATCTCTTCATATCCCAATTTATGATTTGTGATAGCAAGGTAGCTTCTGACTAGGAAAAGGAAGAGATTGATTTATGATATGGAAAAAGGTGATCAAGATGTTGATGTGTCATTAATATGCATAACAAATGAACCACGGAGAATTTGGATGTGGTTAATTGGATATGAAATGCTAGGAAGTGTTTGATGATGATTAAATGACAACAGTAAGAAGGAAGAGGCTGAGATCTTGCTGTTTACTATTAATTTTAACGAATGATTCTAGATGAAACACTTCACCTTTTTTGAATATTCAACCTCAAACTAAAGAGAATAAATGGGTGTTGCTTGAAGCCACCAATTTGTGGTGATTTGTTATAGGAGTCACAGGAAGGAAATTCACTGATGATATTCTAGAGACGTGGTTGTGGATTCTTAACGTCAGCAGCTACTTGGGGTCCTCCTGTAGCAGGAGAACCCAAAACACAAGCAAATCTTTCTCTTTTGCATAAGGATTAATCTTGATAACTTATCTGTTGTCAAGTATCTGTGATGCTTCTTTGTCTATGCAAGGCCCCCTGAAATGATGGCAATGTCTTTCTACACTAAGGTGGTGCTTGGCTTCCAAACGCTTCTCAGTACAAAATCTCCAGTGGCTGTTGCCAAACAAGGGATGTGATCCAAGAGGTTGTCTGTCTCTGTTTTCAGGGTGAGCAGGTCCTCAGAGCTCACGTGACAACTCCAGGAAGACTATTTTTCCACCTAATGATGGACTAAGATGACCTGATTTGATCTAAAAATATTTCTTTAAAACATCATCTGTAGCATCTCTCATCGTGAATCATCCCTGGAACCTCTTCTCAGCTTGAGCAACCTCAGACTGTGAGGACTCATTAGTTGTGAAAGTTAATTGTTCTGAACTCATCAGAAAAGACGGCGGTATAGAAAATGATTTTAGCTGCTTTTTCTTTAAAATGGCAAATAAGTGCTTTCGTATGTAATCTCTCTGTTGGTCTTTGCTGGCTGGATACAAAATATTATTATGGGCTCCTCTGTTTTTAGCACAGAGGTCCCTTTCAACATTAGTCCAGCAGATTCTGATTTGGTTTCCACCTCAGGTACCTGTTGTGCTACCTGTGTCTCATGATGATCTCAAGCTCAGAATCACCTACCTCATTTAATTGTTTCCCTGTCCCCACTGGCGAGCCATATGAATAGTGATGTCCAGTGAATAGTGTCTGAATTCTGGTGCCCTCAACCAGGTTCCTTTCTTGGTCTCTCCAGCGGTCTAGAGAGACCTCTTCTTGTTCTACTTGTTCAAAGTAGGTTTGACTCATTATCAAGGAAGACCATGTCCAAGCTCAGTCTGCAGCATTCAGATTAGCTGAGGGGGAGAGTTTTCACTCTTGGTGAAGTCAAGGGAAGTAGAATGACTTAATTGAATCTCTTATCTGTCTCTACATTTTCATGCATTTCTTTTGTTCCTAAGTGGTTTAAACATGTCTTTTGTAATGAGCTGTGTGATGGTACTTTGAAGTGAGAAGATTCTTTATTCATTTGAAATTGATTCACTGCAACTACTTTACTCCTGTGGTCACCAAACGTGTTCATTTTGTTGGAGTACTTTTCCCAGTGCCCACTGCTGACACCCTATTCCAGCTGACTCCTTAGCACTCTTCAGAGCAATTCTGTAGTCATTAGACAGTTAAAGCTGTCGACAGAAAGGAGCAAATGACATCCTGGTTAAAAAAATGTTTCTTGACACATGACACAACCCCTTTTATTATTGTGCTTCAAGACCTGAGTTTCAAGTGGCCAGAATGAACGCACATACGGTGCACAAGACACGATGGCTGTGAGCCAGTTTTTCAGGAATATCTCTGAATGTTTTCAAAGAAGATATGGCCTCTGTGTATACAAAGTGTATGCATAATAAATAGTTAGCTTGGAGAAACGGATATCTTTTTTTCTTTCTGTCTTACCTTTTTTAACAAGGAAAGAGGATGCCTGAACTTTGGCATTCAGCAACACAATTTTCTCTCTGTACAATTTGGTTGGACCTCAGCATGACTAGGTATCATTTTATTTCCTGCTGAAGTTTGCATTTCAACATTTCAACTTAGGGATAGACTCTGGGATTCTTTTGTGGGTCATTGACAAATCAACACAACTTGAAAAGTCCCAGAGATTATCACTAAATATCTATTGTCTAATTTCTATTTTTGTGGGTTCTCCCCGCTATAAATTACCCTCTGCCATGAAGCTTCCTTCCCATCTCACTTTAATTCTATTCTAGGCTGCTCTGCGGATGTTCATCAGCTGAGAGTCTCTGTGTTGCTCTCTGTGCTCATCCTTGCTCATTATCACTTACCATTTCCAGCGGAAGAGATGACCAATACTAATAACTGGATTGAACATGTCAGGAGTGGTGTAAGAACCGCTCTGTCCATAGGAAAGATGTGGCCCTTCAAAGGAAAGCTTGGACGTTGCATTGTGTAGTGCACATACAACAAGAACCGGGGTCCTTGGGTTCAATGACACAGTCACAGTGATGAAGATGATGAACTTAGCAGTTGGAGGTCACAGTCCCTACTTGGATATTTGTGTGCAGCAGATTTGGAAATAACATTTGTGAAGGAGTGAAGGAGGCAGATTTAGGCAGAGGGGAGGAGTTGAAATAATATGCAATCTCAACAAAAATATTTTGCTGATTTTCCCTGGAGTAGAAGATGGGATGCTACTTCAGAGTTATCCTGGATGGAGGCAAGATGAGGGACATAAGAGTTACTATATGCTGGGTGATTCCGGCTACCCTATGAGAAGAGGACCATGATTTTTATTTCCAGTTCACACTGGGGTCCAGTGAGATTATGAAACGTGTCTACTGGCACATGACTAATCTGTGGCAAAGGTAGAGTTTGAATTGCATTTCTCCTGAAGAAAATCACATAATTTTAAGTCTTGAAATTCCTTATGTTTAAAATAGTGATGTTAATGTTGCATTCTCTCCTTCCTTGAAAAAAATATCAATATGCAAAAGGTTAAATGTAAACGAACTTGCTAATTGTCTCAAGAGACTTTTACAGCTAGAAGCTAGCCAGCACATGCTGCTACTGTTAGGTTGTGTTTGCTGTGCAGAGAGGAAAATAATTGTATTTTTCTCTTCTTGCAAACATAGAAGTCATCACCACACAATTATAGAAGTTGATGGTTTGTCTCCAACAAAGCACAAACTTTGGAAACTGAATGTATACTTCATCCCCATCACAGAATTCTTCTGTAACAATAAGCTGTACTTTTTTCTTGTAAATTAAGGCTTGTTTTTATAGTTAAAAACTCTTAATGATTGCTGATAGGAATGCAAAAACTGATAGTCATTTTGGAAGACAATTTGGCAACTTATGACAAACCTTCAGATCATCTTACCGTCTTATGCAGAAATTACATTTTATGTGTTTTCCCAAATGAGCTGAAAACATACCCACACAAAAACCTTCCCACAAATGTTTATAACAGCTTTTTAACCTCCTAAAGTTATGTGCTATCCCTTAATAGATGACTGGGTGGAGAAACCATGGTGTTTTCATGCAGTGGTATATTATTTAGTGATGAAAAGAAATGAGGCATTAAATCATAAAAAGGTATAGAGGAAACGTAAGTGCATGTTACCAAGTGAATGAAGCCAGTCTGAAAGGATTGCACACCATAGGATTTCAACCACAGGACATTTTGGAAATGCAAAACTTAACAAGTAGTAGAAAGATTGGTGGTTGCCAGGGATTCAAAGGAGAGTGAAGGATGAGTAGAAGAAATACAGAAGAGTTTTGGCATGGTGATCCAATTCTATTCTAGAGAATCTGTAGATTGTATTCTATTCTATTCTATTCTATTTTATAGGATGCCATAATAGTAGATAAGTGGCATGTGCCAAAGTCCATAGAACTTCATAGCATAAGAATTAATGTCTAAGAATTAAAAAATATATACATTTTGGAGTTCTGTGGATCCATATATGTAATGTAGATTATGGCAATGTATTAAAAATAGTTTACATTATCTCACTTAACTGGGTGGGGAGAAAAGGTAGAGACCTAAGTAGGTTTAGAAATGAGAGGAGCCTGTATGTCTAAATAGGCCAAAGAAACTTATAAGCACTACTCTCTAGTAGATGAAGTTGTGTCTCAGGGCAGGCAGGCGAACCACTGATACTGATTCTGATACTACTACACTAGTATAGAAGTAGCTCTCATGTAGAAAAATCTAAATAATAGACATGGGTACTTGTCCTAACAGAGGTAGAGCATAGGACAAACTGACTTGCTTCTAAAGAGAATCATCTGGGAAGTGCTGGGGAAAAGAATAACTCCAGTAGGAAGTCAAACACTGACTTAGCCAGGTCATCCAGTCAACATTAGGGGCGGTCACTCATGTTATTAGTACGTAACCTTGACAGGCTACCTTGAGAATGGCACTTCACCTCTGTGATCTTCCTCCCCAGAAGATAACTCATGGGAAAGGGCATCCTCCCTCATCAGTACTCTTCAAAACTACCAAGATTGTCATGCATTCTCACTTAGAACTCTGGGGAGTATGACACTCTACTTCTGTGTGTACCTATACCTCACTGCACTGACCATCAAAGTTCTAGCATCATTCACATGTGTGTATCACAACGGACATCCTTGACACTCTTCTTCATCCCTTTCATCTTTCCCTCTGGCAAGTGCCATGTTTTTTCACAGAGACAGTTACAGGTAGACTGTGTTTTGTTAACCTGCTTGCTTTGGCTGTTTAGATCCACATTTAAGAGAAACCACCTTGTCATTGTCTTTACTTTTTGACTTATTTTGCTTAGCATCACCTCTTCAAGCTTCATGCGTGGAGTCTCGCAAGGCACGATTTCGTCTTTTTCAACAGCTGAGCAATATTTCATATAGTATGTCTATCCCACCCTCTTCCTCCAGCCATCTTTCAATGATCATGTAGGTTGTTTTTGTGTTTTAGCTATTGCGAATAGTGCTGCTGTGAACAGAAGGAAGCCTGTATCTTTTCAAATTAGTATTTTCCTATTCTTGGGAGATAAAAACTGATACCTGAAAGTGACTTGATGTGAACGATGCATGTGGGGATTCTTTTATTGGAAGGGGAAAGCAAAAATAAACAAATAGGACTCTAGCCAACTGAAAAGGTTGTGTGCAGTGAATGAAACTATCACAGAAACAAAAAAGCAATTTCCTGACTGGGAGAAGGCATTCGCATATTGTATGTCTGACAAGGGGTATATATCCAGAAAGCATAAGGAACACATACAACTCAATAACAACAAACCAAACAACCCAACAAAACAAATAGACACTTCTGTGAAGGTGATATCCAGGTAGCTCACAGTAGCCCACAGATGCATGGAGGAAGGGCTCAACATCACTCATTATTAGGGAAATACAGGTCAAAACCACAAGATATCACCTCATACTCACAAGAATGACCAATCTTGTAATGGCTGGAAGTTAGTGCTGACTTGGGTCTTACCTTCCTTACTCAGTTTTCTAGGTCAGTGCCATTAACAATCTTCTGCCTGGAGCTGAGATGAGTTGAACAACCAAGTTTCTTTTTTCCTCAGAATTTTCACTGAGGTGCTGGCGAGAGGCAGCATTAGAGAGAAATAACTGTCTGAAAGGATTGCTGTTGAGTATTGAGAAACAGCCATGCTATGCTTTTTGTTTCTATCTGAGTTCGATCATTAGAGACTAGGAACAGGTGTTGGAAGTGGGCAGAGGAAAATACCGCATTATTTCTAAAGAAGTATTTTTTTATAATGTGAGCTGAAATGGAAATGAATAACTTAGTAGAGATCTGTTCTTTTCCAACCATAAATTTTCGTGTAGTGGGGAATGAACAAAACTTCAAAATATGTTTGTTAAATAGGCTTCCCTTGAAATTTGAGAAAGCTCTCAGCTAGCATCGATGGGTCCCTTGACTGCTAACTTCAGGGGCATACTCTTTTCAAATAAATATCTTCTTACCCAAGGATGTATGTGTTTTCCCTATTCTCTTAAGTAGGGTGTTGCATTTCATCTACTTCTACATATTCATGTCATGTACAGGAATTTAGGTAGTCATTAGGTACCATTTTCAAAAAAAGCTTTGACTCTACATTATCATCTTCTTATTAGAGAGAAGAAAGAATTCAGAGTTGTGAATGATACTAATATAATAACACTGATATATTCTTTTCTTATGGAGCTCTTTGACCAAATATTCACAGAAAAGGCTGCCAATGAGGTAGAGTGTTTTGGACTTCCCTTGCTGTGACAGGGATGATGGGGTGTCAAGTCAGAGCAGGGATGCATTGTACCTGTTGACAAGGGGCACTGTTTGAAAAACTCCTAGACTTTTTACACATTTCTAGTGCAACACCCTAACATTGAGTGCTTATTGTAGTTATTTAACCTAATCATTTTGCCAAAGATATAATTGATTTTTTTTCTCCTGTGGGAGGAACATAGAATAACAACTCCTTAATTTTGTATGTCTCTGCTTTACAAAGACAGGCTGTCATTTTCTATAATTTACCAGAGATGATGAACAATGTGTAGGCTGAAGCTAGTTGCTTAGTAACCACCTTTTAAAACTTTCTTAGATGCAATTGTTTCTCTGTGAGGAAAGCATGGATCCAGCTCATTTGCATTGAACTACTCTCCAGGTTCTCAACATATTATATACTCCCAAGCTTTTTTATTTCAAATTCTTTGTCTTTCAGGTTCTGTTCAGGTAAGTTGCCTTTGTTGTGATCATTATTTGTCTTTGAATAAAAGGAGATTTCCAGATGGTTTATCTGCATTGTCTTTCCCCCCAGTTTTTCTGTATCTCTTTTTACTTTTTTTTCCCCAGTAGTGTTGAGGACAGAAACTTGTGGAGAATTATGAAAAGCCCCAATTTCTCTCTGGATGATTCTAAATGCTTTCGAACACGACCAATCTGGTTTTCTTGACCTGTGTATCGCATTTTGCACCATATGGTGCTCTCTTGCCTTCTCTCCCTGAGCCTACCTCTTGCTGCTACTTGTATGTCCATATGACTATTTAAGAAGACATGGACTGACAAAAGTAAAGCAAAACAAACTCTAGAAATATGACTGCAAGAACTGAAGGGACTAGATGGGGAGGGAAAGTCAGAGTGGGAGAGGGGAAGGGCTGGCTGAGCTCTCTGGGAAAATGACCGCTGAGCAAACCCAGTTCTCAAAATTCCTGAAGGAATGTTCTGTATCAGCTCAAGAGTCTCTGCATGTGAGACTCCCACCTGTGAAGGCCACCCCGGAGAACACAGGCAGACAGGACCCCTGGAGGCAGTCTCAGGGGTGTGCTGTGGAGGGAACATTCGGGAACGAGGGACAAAGCTTGGTGAACCCTGTCAAGACACAGATAAATCAGGCCACCATCAGCCCACAATCAGGCCACGATCAGGCCATATATTATATATCAAGAATCTAATCAAAGACGTAATTGCTTTGACTTCATGTCTGCTATGAACAATTGCATTGACAAGTAGCCACTTAGAAAAGTCAGTCTATGATGAGGATTGAAAATAAAACCTTTGCTTGGCTCCTAAGAGAGCCTGAGACCTCTGGCCAGCTGTCTTTTCATTCTCTGATGCCCACTCTCAGGACTATTGCCCCAGATCCTTGGCTCCGGCAACAGAGAGGGAGCCTGGTGGTGTAGGATTAAGGGCTATGGCAGCCTTGGTGGTAATGAATGAGGTAAATACATCTGAGGAGGTGTGACCTGTGTTCTGACGTATGCAGTGGCATAAACCAATGTTACTTCAATAAAATGATAAAAAATAAAATAAAAAGGAAAACATGAGGTCTACATGTGGCCATATCTAATGCCACTTTTAAAAATTCATTATATTATTTATTTTAATAATAATGTTCTCCCATCACCTTATCACCTGTGAACCATTGTCTTAATTTTTTCTCCCCCTCCCCCCTCATGCTTTATGCTTCAATTTTGCTGAAAGTTAGTTTACATTTTTCTTGTAAGTTTGTTTGTTTTCCTTCTGTCCCTCATATAAGTGGGAACATCCAGTATTTCTCTTTTTTCTCTGGGCTTATTTCTGCTGACATGACTCCTTCTGGCTACATTCATATTGCCACAAATGACATTAAATTTGTCTTTTTGATTGATGAATAGTATTCTATCACATACATAGACCACAGATTTCTGATCCATTCATCTGTTTGGGGGCATTTGGGTTGTTTCCGTATCCTGACTATTGTAAATAGTGCTGCAACAAACATCTGGGTACAAGTGTCCTTTTGAATTACTCTTTTGGTGACCTTTGGGTAGATTTCCAGTAGTGGGATTCCTGGATTGAACGGTAGTTCCATTTTCAGCAGTTTGAGGGTCCCCCCACACAAACTTCCACAGTGGCTGGACCAGTTTGCACTTCCACCAGCAGTGTAAGAGTGTTCCTTTCTCTCCACATCCTCTCCAGCACTTTCTGTTGTCTACTACAACTTTTTATAGTTAAGTCATCTGTGTATACCACCTTGGAGGAGAGCATGTGATAGCCAGAAATCTGTCAAAAATCTCTTGTTAGTACTTTAGGATATTATTTTAACTCATTAATTGCTTCACTATTCTGAAAGCACCTGGAAAAGTAGCCCATCTTTCCCCATTGGCTAGAGAGAACTATTGATGTAGGCATAATCCATGCGGAGAATAAATTTGATTTGCTCTTTTCTTCTAGGTCTGAGGGGGGTTTCAGAAGAAATCGGAAATGGATTTGAAAGAATATGTTCCTCTTTTCTCCCTATTCCTCAAATTTAATAAGTGACATTCAAGCTAGAGGCAAGGAGAGAAACTTGAAAAGAAAAAAAAAAGAGAATTTAGAAGCGACGCGATGACTCCATGCTCAGAATCCATCCATGCACCTGTTTCCATACTCTCAAGTCTTCCTTATCTCTCAGGGTCTCAGGTGCAAAGTTCCAGGTCACCTATTGAACAGCAACAAGTCTTAGAGAGAAACCCTTGTCCAGCAACATGGTAGCACGGTGTAGATGGGGAAGAAGCAGCCAGAAACGCTCCCTCCCCAAAATAAACAGTGTCCTCCTGGCCCCTGAGAGCTAGTAATTACTGGGGGCCCAGTGTGGGACACAGGCATTAGCTAAGTGTGAGAGCCAGTAGCCACCTCCAGGCTGCCAGGCAGCAAGCAGGTTTAGAAGCTTTGCCGAAAGAATGGTGCATGCACATCCTGCCAGATTCCAGTCCTGAACTTAGAAGACTGGCAGCCCTGGACATCAGAGAGGGTGTCCAGGGCTCCAAGGCAGCTCTGTACACCCCTTGAAGTATGGGATCAGATGTTATAACAGCAGAGGGACGGCCTGGGGAGGTGACATGACCACCAATGCCATCATGCTCCTCTCGGCCCCTCTGGGACTAAGCTCCTACTCCAGAGAGGAAAGCTGGAGGAAGACAGCATATTCAGTCACCAGGAAATGACTTGATTACAAGCTGCAATTAATTAAGTTTGAAATCACCGTGGGTTTGAGAAAACACAGGAGCATTTGTCTTACGTTATCCACCACTGGGTTGCACCTGGACATACCCTCAGCGGAGTAACACAGGAGAGTGGACAAGTTCACACTCACTTTATTTCTACCATGTGCCCCAACCTGATGCGTGTCAAGACGCCTGGGGCTGAGGGGGTAGGATGGAGGGCGCAGAGGTTTTGATCCCCTGGGATGGTCTGCTGAACTGATGGTGAGTTGAGGATCAGAACAGGCGAGTTTGGTTTAAATCCCACT
The DNA here is from genome assembly GCA_004024945.1 of Uropsilus gracilis. Taxonomy (NCBI): domain Eukaryota; kingdom Metazoa; phylum Chordata; class Mammalia; order Eulipotyphla; family Talpidae; genus Uropsilus; species Uropsilus gracilis. The sequence goes on from PVHY01022353.1 coordinate 16,494, forward strand.
TCCACTGATAACCCGTTTTGTGGTTTGGAACACATTATTGGAGTCCATGTAATTTGATTTCCATCACTTGCAGAGATGGGATAACATTCAGCCTCATGGGTTGTTGGGAAGTTTTGAGATAGATGACATGATACTCTTGGTTCCCAGGCCTGGTCCATCATGAGTGCATCATACTCTCGACCCCCATAGCCCTCTAGCTCCTACTCCGCTCCTCTCCACCCCTTGGATGAAAAATGGCTCCACAGAGGCAGAACTTGTCTCCTGCCATGTTCACTTTTCTCTCCATGGTTTGTGGCCTGTATCAGGTACTGCGAAGAATTGCCAAATGAGTCCACTGGGTCCTGACTACTGGATTCTGAGGGTCATCTTTCCTCTGGGGGGGTGTTAGTTCCTGAGGGTTTTGCTTGAACAGCTGTGTTTTTCTTTCTTCCTGTCTGTCTTTGGATTTGCTCTCAGCGTGGGCCACTGTGACGCTTGTATTTGCCACCATGTTTATTGGTGCCCTTTGCCTGTGTTTATTCTGACTTGCGTTTGTGCTGCCGTGGCTGACTTGGTGGCTGGGTGGGCTTCTGTGTTGGAAGCTGCTCTCTTGCCGTCCGTGGGACTGTTCTCTGAAGGTGGCTTTTCAGCAGTTGGTGCCCCCCATGACTGCATACACCCGGCCCAATGCATAGTGTGCACACCTGGGCCTAGGAGGGAGGGCATGAAAGGACGGCGTCCTTCCTAGCTGTTTTATTCTCCCCTCTGGATGTCCAGGAAAACTTGCTGTTCTAAGATCCCTTGGGTTTTGCTAGAGCTAATGGTGGCTTCAGCTGGGCTTGCTTGCTACGCTCCCCCCTTCAGCACAGGTGAGCTCTCTGTCCTAGGCTGTGGGTATTTCTTGATTCTTTTGTTGGTGTCTGCAGGGAGCTTGGTGTCACCTGGGGGGGGGTCTCCCAGAAACTTCAGCTCCTCCCTGCTGCTCTTGCTGGTTCCTCCCCCACCATGGTGCTACCAGCTTGGATGAGTACATTGGGCAGGGACTCAGGGGAGACTTCAGGCTAGGAGGATGAGGGTCGGTTCTGTCCAGGGGGTGCACACACACCTCAGTGGTGCAAATGGAAGAACAGGCAGCCATCGTCTCAGGCGAGACTGATGTCATAAGCATACATTTGTAATAGCAGGGAGCAGATATCTGTGGTCCTCAGGGGAGAAAAATTCTGTCATAGGAAAGTTTGCTTTCAAGGTCCACGAGTTCTATTGACCAACAGTGTTTTGTGGAGAAATGCGTGTGTATCTTCTCTAGTTTGTGTTTCTTTCTTTCTTTTTTTTTTTTTTAAGGTGTCTTTGCTATATTACGATCAGGGCCTAGTCATAAAAATAATTACCACCCATATTATGGGAATATTAGGGGAATGTGTGGGGAGGGGAGGAGGGGAGGGTAAGGGAATATCAGAATGCAGTGGGTGAGAAAAGTTCAGTAATCATCATGCTTAAGGCCTGACCAGAGGACTTCTATTGGGTCATCGAGTTTATGTTTCTGAGTAAAATGCTTGGACTAAATGTTTCTATCTTCCCTGAGAGTTTTGATCTATCACCTATCATATGCAAACTGAGGTTTTTGGTATGAAAAATATAAATAGAATTGACACCACAAAGTCTGCTGTAAGGTTTCACAAATCTTTAATAGCTCATGAAAATGAAGAAAAATGATGATTTTAATTTGACATTTTAAGAACACTGTAGGTTTTTAGGATACGATTAACCCTTAGGCGGGGCCCATTTAAAAGGTGGGAACAGAGGTGACTGTGGAATAAGAGCAAAACCTTGAAGGAGAATGAGATTAGGTCACAATATGCTTCTTTTCTTTCTTCTCACTTTTTCAAAATAAAAACCTTTAAAAACTCAACACCTTTAGCTTTCATTATTTTATCATAACTGTTGAGAATAGTGGGTAGTTGTAGGATAAATGTGTTAGCAGTGTTTTTCACACCTTGTGCCTTTAGTCTCTGTGACCAGCCTCTGGGGTGCTCCCCATGACTGCATACACCTGGCCCAATGGGCACATGTGTAGTGTTCACACCTGGGCCTAGGAGGGAGGGAATGAAAGGATGGCATCACCCTGGGAAGAGGGGGGGGAACTCAGGGAAACTCAAGTGGCTGTTTCCCTGCCAGCTGTTTCCCCTTCTCACTATTCAGGATCCTGTGAGGATGGTACCAAGGACTCCAACATTCTTCTTCAGCTGCTGGAACCAATGATGAACCTGCCCAGATTTGGATGGTTGCAAAGCAGCAATAATTAAGAAAAATGTACTGTGTAATGTTTAAAGGTAAATAATATCCTTGAGTATCAAATACTGCTGCTTGTTTTTCTTGAAAATCCTAATTAGATTTCTTTATGGCACCAAAAGAACATTCTTCGCACAAAGTGGTCTGCGTTGCGACATTCTTAGTCAGCCTCAAGTAAATGTTTTGTGTACGAGAAAAGAAAAAGGTTGGTTATTGGACTCTCTTGAAAGTAATGATTACAGATGAATGTATGTTCATTAGGATAGTTTTAATACATCATCATGCAAAAGTGTAGACTGTTTGGCACTTCCCATGAAGATCTTTCTCTGAGACCAGCATCGGCATGGAGATGACTTGGAGAAGCAGGTAACAGAACCCAGCTGAACAGGAAGCAGTTGGCCCCATTAATCTCAACCTTCAGCATCAGAGGAATCCTCTGAGGAGTTTGTTAACCCCCAAATTTTGGCTTAACGAGAGTCTCGTGGATTGAATGGTGACCGCCCAAGAGATTTACTAGCAATCTACTCCTAGAATCTGTGTTTCTGACTTTATTTGGATAAAGGATCTTTGCAAGGTCAAAGTTAAGGCTCATTCAAAGACATCGTGTTGGATGGTCTGGATGGACCCTAATCCAGTGATGAATGTCCTCATAAGAGACACATAGAAGAGGTAAAAATACAGAAGGGAGCAGGTGGTGTGCAGGGAGTTTTGCAGCTACAAACCAAGGAACACCTGGACCCACTAGAGGCTGGAAGAGAAAGAACGATTCTCCTTTCAAGACTAAAGGGAGAGCAGCTCTGTGTTGAGTCGTTTCCAGCTCTTGGCTCCTGAAACATGAGAGAACAAGTTCCTGTTGTTTCAAGTCACCCAGTTCGTGGTAAGTTGTTGAAAACAAAGCCTGGACGATAAAGAGATGCAGAACAGAAACTTGTGTTCTGTGCGTGCCTGTGCAGTCAGTCAGTGGACCATGATCTGAGGAACGCTTCCCTAGTAGCTGCTGCAAGTTGAGATGAGAAAGAAATCAGGTTCAGGGGTGTTGCATAAAACAGAAACTATAGTCTTTTTAGAGCATGTCGCTGTCTGGAGAGCTGAAGATGGGCAAAAACGAGACTTTGGCAGTAGTTTGAATTGCTTATTCTCCTTTCTGATGCTTTCTGCTGAGGTGGTCCCTTATTCTCACTCTGTCAGTAATTGGCTATTCATCTTGTAAGCGTCATTCTCTGGATGGGGGACTTCAGACTTGGTTAGTTTTTGTTGTAATGCTCCAAAGGTACCTTCTGGCTCTCTGGAGCACCTATCATCATTCTAGAGATTGTTTCAATGTCTGTCTTCCTGGAACACTGCGCATTAAAAAAAATAATTTTATTTACTTATATATATTTCACATCTTTGTATTCCCCGGGGTTCTCCCACCACCTTCTCACCTGTGGACTGTCATCACTATCCTCCATGTTCCTCCTCTCCCTGACTACTCCCACCTGTCCCCCCACCCCCCCCAACTATGTGCTTTAGTTTGGTGCTTAGTCTTGGGAAAACAAACAAAAGGCCTAGATCCTGTGTATAAGTGAAACCATCTGCTTTCTGTCTTTTTCTTTCAGATGTATTTCTGATAATAGGAGTCCTTCTAGGTTCAACCATGTGATCTCAAATGCTTAAATTTGTCATTTTTAATTGATGAATAATATTCTATTGTGTAAACAGACCACATCTTTTTCATCCATTTGTCTGGGGGCATCTGGGTGGTTGAACATTGTACACTTTTTAAGGACAGGCCATCCAGGTCTTCTATGAAGAAGTATTCTCTGTATTCTCAGTTCTAACATAGAGTTCATAATAAACATAGTGGGGAGAATGAATGGAAGGCAAACAGAAGTGAATTAGAGGCTCGAAATTATGACTCTTAGTAAAAGGTTTGCTGTTTCTCTGTTAACTGCTGATTTTTATTAAGCTGATTTAGTAGATAAAAATCTGAAGTCAGATTTTTAAAGATTTTTAAAGTACTTTTTTTCTGTGCAGACTGATGTACTGAATTAGATGCTCTGAATCAAAATATATTTAATAAATATATTCAGCTACCATCAGCTTGAATGATTGGTATTATTGCTCTGAGGCAAGTTGATTTTCTGTCAACTTGTGTTATCCATGTGCAAAACAACAAACAAAAGCCAAAAGCAGACACCCTCACTTGGGAAGGTACTTATTTAATAACCACAAAATGTTTATTAGACTTTTAATGACAGGCTTTGAGACTTTTAATGACAGGCTTTGAAACTGCAGGTTCTTATTTTCTTCTAATCAACAATATGAAATTAGTTTCTAGAGGGGGCCATCACTTTTCATTTCCAAGAACAAAATGACCAATTTGTTACTATGACGACCTAACAAACAACGGTCAGGATTTAATTGTTGAATGCCAGACTCGCATACACATTGCTGTTGAGTTTTGGTGGGTTAACAGCTCCAACTCTGCAAAGGTGATCCAGGAAATTTCAGCAGAAAAATTTATCTAATAGTAGCTCATCCTTCTATGAGTTATCCTTACTTCCTTTCTTTTTCTTTACCTTTCAGTTCCATTTTAATTTTTTCAGCTTTATGAAGGTATAATTGATAAGTAAAATTATGATATATTTAAAATATGTACAATTTGTTTTTTAAATATCAATTTGCAAAAGGATTATTTGCAAAAGGATTTTTTCACAGGCTATATCATAAAAAGCTTTTATCAAATCAGCAGTATTTATATATTAGCTACTAATTGTACTAGTTAAACTGCCTGTTTAACTAATAGGAAATGTAGTAAATGTAGTTTTGAATTAAAAACTGAGCCAAAGTTTTGAATTCATGATTACTTGAGTCTATTCAGAAAGACCAAAATCTTCCATTGGATCACATTAATAAGTAAAATAATTAGATAGTTTCACTTCATTCTACAATGTGAAAGGCTCCAGAAGACCTTATTTTCCCCTCAATTATACTACAAAAAAATCTGGACAGCATCATATTCATACCTATCTATGAAACTTTTTTTAGAACATTGATATAAGGAAGACTTTATAAATGGATTTATTTATACAAAAAACATGTTATATGCAATAATGTACAGACCCTTTTATAAGTGCATTAGCTATCTTTTTTTTATATTTCTGTTATTTATTTATGCATAAGTCAAAGTTTTTTTTTATGCACTGAAAGAAAAGAAATAGCATTCACATATTTTTAATAGGTAACCTGAAAGGATTTGTACAAAATATCCTATAACTCGACATGGTGGTTTGGAAGCAAATTAGAACAACAGTAAAGAAAAAGGTCTGTGTTTGTGGAGTCTCTGTAACCACCACCAGTATAAGACTTCTGTTGTGCAAATGCTATTCTCTAGAGCTTGTTTTTTTTTTTTTTTTTTTTGTTGTTGTTTTATTTTATTTATTTATTTTATCCCGGGGCTTTCCCACTTCACTAACATTTGATAACTATCCTGATCTTTTGTACGCTTCACCTCCCCTGCCTTCTCCCCCCTCCTCCTCTCTCATTCCATGGTTCAGTCCCATTGGTTGTTTTCATTTTTTATTTGTTTGATTTTCCCTATATCCCTCATATAAGTGAGACCATCCTGTACTTCTCTTTTTCTTTTTGGCTTATTTCTGCCAATATGAGTCTTTCTAGTTCCATCCAGGTTGCTGTGAATGACATGTGTTTGTCCTCCTTGATGGATGTGTATGTAGTATTCCATCGTGTATATGTACCAC
>PVHY01022354.1:0-22500 GCA_004024945.1 Uropsilus gracilis
CCCACCCCCCCACCTCCCCACTCGGGATCCGCTCGGGCACCGAACGCAGGTTAGACTCGGAGGCAGGGAACGACCCGCTGTGCTGACCACGTCAGCGGCCGCGGCGTAGACGTTCGAATGGAGCGTAGATTCCCAAAGCGCACGGGCCTTGTCCAAAGCTCGTTAGAAACGGCGTTTTTCCGAGCTCCCGGCTGAGGCGGCCGCGCGGGGCGTCTCCTGAGGCAAACCCGTTTCTTTGTAAGATGCGTCTGAGGCGCGCGGGGCACGCGTCTCTGACGAGGGCGCGCGCTTGGGCCGGGCCTTCGGGACAGGGCGGCCAGGGAGGCCAGCGCTGGGCCGGCCACTGCGGCCTGACAGGAGAACGCGCGCCTCCAGGCGCCGTCCCCGCCGGGCACCAACAGGTCTGCGTGGAGTCTCTCCTCAGGAGCCCAACGGCTCCCAGCCGAGTGGCGGCGCCTGTCCCAGCGCCCGGCCAGGGCCTCCCTCAGGCGGCTGCGTGTGGGCTTCCGATGGTCACTGCTGTCCGAGCCGCAGCGTTCTGGCGCCGCCTCCAGGAGTCCTCGCGGGCGGGGGCTGCTCGTGGCGGAAGTGTTACCTTGGAAACGCGGGGCAGCCCCTCAGCCGGCGTCTGGAGCCGCGGGGGCTGCTGGGAAAAGGGCGTCTGGAGCCGCGGGGGCTGCTGGGAAAACGCCCGCAGCCGCGCGCCTGTGCGCTCCATCCGCTGAGGAGACGCGGGCGACCTCGGCGGACGTGTGGCGCCCGGGTGGTCAGGACTCGCTTCTCTGTTTGTCGGGGCCCAACAGCTCAGGGCTGTGGAGGCGCAGGCCCGGCTGCGGAAACGGCCTCACGTCAGGAGCAGACACGGGCAAAGCCGCTCCACGGCTTGTAGCGGACGCTTCCTTCCCCCTCAAGATCGCGCTGTCTCCACAAGGGCTGCGGTCTCGGTGAAATCGGGCCCAACAGGTCCAACCCGCCGACCGACAGCTACATCTACAGCGCGGCTTCTGCCACCCCGGTGCCCTCAGGTTCCTTCCCCCGCGCCTGGCAGTTGCCAGTCAAATGCGGTTCAACAACGAGGTTTATTCACAAGGGAAATTAACGGGGGAAACGAAACGTCCTCACAGCCTCAGGTGGCAGCCATCTGACCCCCGTCTCCATTCTCAGGCCCAAAGGTCCCAAGGACACAGGTCCAAGATGGCGCCCTCCAGGCCTGAGGCAGGCCCTCTGCCAAGTCCGGTCTTTCTCCAGCGTCTTCTCTCTGCTTCTCTCCAGTATCCCGAGCTGTGGCTTCTCCAAACTTTCCCAACAAATGCCGATGCACAAATCAGCTTTCCCCATCCCTGGCATCTCCAGGCACCAGCTCACCATGCCACCTTGCTGCGGGGCCACCCTCTCCACACCGGCCACTCTTCTGCCGGCCACCATGGCTCCTTCCACCTCCAGCTCACTCTTCCAGGAGGCTTCTGCACAGCCTGGTCTCTTGGGTTACTCTTTACCCGCCTGCCATTCTCACCTCTCCTCTCCCCTAAAGTCTGAGTTCTCTAGTCTCTGCTTCTCTCCTTTTCATCGATCTTTTTTCTTCATCTTTTTTCCCTAAAAGCCAACATACCCTCTCTGATACATTCTCTCTTCTGGGTCCACACCTGGAACTTGCAACAAAGTGAAAGTACCCCTATCCTGTTTAGGTCTCTTCTTACCTCTGAGTTGTTCAGACATAGCTAATGGCATCAATGCCTAAATTTTAATACTGCCCATAATGGAGTCCCGACTTCAAAGGAATGTTGGATAAAATCAGGTTTCTGACTATCTCATCGTGAACATGGACACTGAGGCCCAGCCTCACCACCTCCAGCCTCGGGGCTGCCTGACATCATTTGGGGTGTACCTGGGACCCTACATGGTGACACAACGGTGAGAACATTATGCACCTGCTGTATGCCAGCTCCTGAGGAGTTACACCCTGTGTGGTGCCTGATCACAGTTGATGGGGTGGATCCCAGGGTACTGAATAAATCAATAAATAATAAATAAATGGTGTCTGCATAATATTAAAAGTTAGACATGAAACCACTTATTACATGGAGAGATCCCTGGAACTGGTGATGCTAAATCCTGGGCAGAAATATTAAGCACCAATTTTAATCCCAAGTGAAAAGACTACTCTATGAAGAAGTAAATAGAGGAGTAAATGGATAAGCAGATCCATCAATAAACAGATGGATAAATAGATGAAGTACTAAATGGATAAAAATAGGTTGGTAGACAAACTAATAGCTAGCAACCGGGTATCACTGTGTTTATTACTGAGGTGTTTGGGCGTTTTCACAGTATTCAGCATGAATATGAGATTTTTTTTTCTCTTCTGCCTTTAATTAAAATGTCTCACCTTTGATTAAAATGTATGTGAGATTGGACCAAGTTTTCTAGTTTTTTAAAGCACAAAGATGGATTCTGTATCAGCTCCAAGTGTAGCCCTGCATCCGAGGCGCTTGCTGTGTTTTAGGTGTTCTTTCTGCTTCCAAGTCAGACTCCTCAGGCTGGGCTGGGCCTCTGGGGCTCTGATACAGGTGAGGAGGAAAACAGAGCTTGACAGAATCGGCCTTGGGAGTGCTCCCCTGGTGTTCCTGAGCGGGAGTCGGGAACCCTCCTTGGTAACGTTTCCTCTGGTTCTCGCGGGGAAGACTGAAGGTGAGTCAGCTCCTAGGGATACAGTCTTCCAGTGCATCCTCCACTCCTGACAGAAAAGAGCCTGCGGGGAGCGGCCCTGTGTGTGCCAAGAAGGCGTGTTATGAAAGCTATAAAACTCACTTGCACTTCAGACCTCACCCTGGACTCAGAAACACAGATGATTCCCGAGGAGCATGAGGGAGCCAGCCCCCCTGACCCGCGGCTGGGTGGGTGCTGCTGACTCTGGCTGCTTTGGGGAGCACGCTCCCTCTCAGCCTCCCTGATTCGGCGCTGCTGGGCTAGTGGCCATGTGTGACTGGCCGCTCTCACTGTCTGTCATCCCCTCCTTCCCCGCTAGCCACGTCCCACGCCATCCATTCCCGCAGACTCGCCTCTTTCTTCCTGGGGGTCCGCCACTGCGGCCAGCCTGGTCATCCTGTGCTGCCTGCCTGGGCTCGCCTCCCTGGCCCCAGGCTCTGCACCATTTCCAGGTGAATATCCCATTTGTCTGCCAGACATTGGAACTGCTCCATCTCTTTTAAAGAAATCAGTTCCCAGACCCCTCCTTACCACCATCGTTCCCTTGGACCTTCTTGGTTCTGTGCTTTGCACCAAGATTGAGATTCTTCTACCTTTCCATTTTCACTAAATAGTAGGCAAATGAACGCATCTACCTGATTTCCCTGATTCTCCGTCCTCCTCCTCCCTCCCTCCCTCTCTCCCCCTTGATTCCTCCTTCCATCCTTGCTTGTGCCTTCCCTCCCACCCTCCCTCCCTCCCTCTCTTCCTCTCCGTGCAGTATTCTCAGTATTCTCATCATCCAATCACCATCACTTCAGCCACACGATGCCTGTTTATGAAGTGTCAGCTGTGATTCAGACATTGTGCTAACATTCAAAGAAATAAGGAGAAACAGGCAAAACAACCGGGAAGTGTCGAGGTGCTACAGAATGTTAAAAATTGAGGATTGGTAAAGTAATCACACATCTGTACACCTGCGAATTTTGATCAGCATTGGGGGACAACTGTCCAGAGATGGCAAGAAGGTGTGTGGGGGGGTCATGGTCCACATCCAGGAGGACAGGGGCGGGTGGCGTGGGGGCTGCTAACCTCACTGTAGCCACAGTGCCACCGTGGATCACAGGCTGGTTGAACTCTGACCCTCCAGTCTCCACCATCCAGATTCTGTTCCATTTTTTGTTTAGACATTTCCGTGCCATCAGCGAGATGCCGGATAGTCCTTGCCTGTCCGCACTGTGACCCTTGCCCAAGGCCAGGGCACGTGCTTTCCATACCCGCTCAGAGAGTAAGACCCAGCATCGGGGAGGAGTCGCTTCTGGAAGACAGGGAGAAGGGGGGTGAGTCTCGCTGTGGATGCTGATTCTGAGTGGTGTCCTGGCGAGAAGCACCCCCCTCGCAGCTCCCCTGCCCTCCGACGCGTGGCCCTCACCACCTGTATCTGTGCTAACACCACAGAGCAGTGCGAGTCTGCATTTAGTGGCAGGAGTTTCTTACACAGGGGCCCAGGTCTCTCTCAGCATGCACCGAGAGTGCAGACCAAGCCCAGTGGTCAGCCCTCTGCCCGTGGTCATGTGACACCAGGCCTGGACTCAGGATGGGCAGGGTTGAGCTCTCGGGCATGTGGCTATGAAACTGGGATGTTTGCTGGGGAGAACTTGCTGGGGTGCCTTGAGGGGCCGAAGGAGTCAGGAGGGCAGAGAAAGGGTGAGCTCCTACAGTCACCAAGGCCCTTGGTGGACAGTGGCTTGGATGGGCCCTTCAGAGTAGTGCCACCTTGAGGCTCTTGGTGATCTGAGCCTCACGAATGGTGATCTGACCCCGGCAGGACAGACGCGTTTCTGGAATCACCATCTGCCAGCGCTGCTGTGAGCAGGGGATGAGGTGGATCCAGGCAGCCATTAAGGCGTTCAGGTGTTCACTGCTGAGAATAAGGGGGATTTCATACAGAGTAGTTCCTGGTAAAGAGGCACAAAGAGCCTGGCGCTGGATTCCTTGCTGAGAGTCTCCCGTGCACTTCCACCGTTCTCTGCGTCCCCAGAAAGGACTTCATTATGAAGACGCCGGGCCTTGTCATTAGATGAATGGTATTAAGTGAAACGATTCAGTTCTAGTTTTGGATCTCAGACTTTAGCTGAACTGATCAGCGCAAGAGGAGTGAAAGAACTTCGACCGAGTGGTGAGTCATGGAGCTAGGGCCCCACCGTTAAACACACACGAGGTTTTGAAGGCCGTCTCCCAGGTAGCATGGCGGACGCCAAAGTCACAATTCCTGTGTCCAGGAAAGCAAGCAAGAAGCTGATTGTGTGTATCACAGCCAGTTAGTTGGGGTGAGAACATCGCTTCTCAAAATCTTAGTCCAATACCTCACTGAGTTGATTGACTCCTCTGTTCCATCTTGGTGCGTGCTGCTTCAATGTTTGTTGAATGACTAAACAAGCTCTTCCATATATTCCACAAGCACCTGAATTAAAGGCTTCCCATCTCTAAATGCTGAGTAGCCCAACAAGTAGTTCCTCTTGAGCTGAAGACCCCCACACACCTGCTGGTGGTGAACAGGAGAGAAAGGAAGGTTTGCAGTTTGCCAGGGTTGAAGAGTACAGGCGGAATCAAAAAGCACGGTTTGCTTTTTGATTCCGGGCGACATAATCTGGGCTTTGATTTTTGTTCTTGCTTTCTTGGCAGGCCTCGTTGTTCAGCCACCTACAGACTTAGCCTAAGAAGGTTGCTGAGATTGTAACATTAGATTCTTTATACACGCCAGGATGTTTCTGAGATTAGTATTCAGAAAGGCTCAAAACCTCATTGGCAAATAATGATAGGATCCCCTTTCAACTGCCTTCCTGGTGAGAAAATGCATTTTCCTCTGCTCAGTGAAACTCTGTATTTAGTTGTTATATGTTTTAAAAATGACCTCTGCGAAAATGGGCCAGGACTCAACAAGCTAGCGACATGCTTAGGTAACATGCTTAGGGGCCTAGAGGCGTCCCTGGGAGAGTCTGATAAAAACAGACGCACTCTTTGAGATCTGCCCCTGGAATCTCTGGTCTAGAGAATCTGGCCAACATCCTTGATCTAGCACTTCAGACCATCCAGAAGCAACATGTCATGAGGCGCACAGGATGCTGAGTTAGGGGGAGGTCTGTTTCCGGATTCTGTGACTCGGGCCCATCCTTGCACGCCCCGCCCCTCAGCTTTGAGGTCACATGCACGTGTATCCCCTGCTGGCCTCCAGGGCCGCCCGTGCGTGTGGTGTACGTCGGCGTGCAGGGAGGTGTCCTATAAACCTTAAAGACGAGATGAGTGGCCTTGGGTGTGGAACTTTGGCGCGTGAGCTGTCCTGGCCTGCAAGACAGTCGCTGGAACTAGGCAAAACTCTACGTCTCCACCAGCTGGGCCATTGGTGACACCTGGGGGAACCCCTGGGCTGGCTGTGGGGACCCTCTTGGCAGACACACCTGAGTTCAAGAACAGGAATGACAAGCATCAGGTGATCACTTACGTAAACAGTGTCCATCTCTACCTGAGGGTTTTAAACTGTTCTCATCTGATGAAAAGAAAAATCCACCCACTTTCACTTCCATTTTCATTTCCAGAGGGTTTCAGAAATGCCTTGGAAACATACCTCTTTCTTGCTCTTATTCCTTTGTTGCAACTGCACATACCCGATTGGATGTTGGGCTTGTGCCTAAATATTTGCAGTTTAGAAGCTGGAGAAAGTTTGGTTTTTTTTGTCCCATGGAAAACAGGCATTTGTGTATGTTCGCAGCGTGATATAAGCAGCGAGAATTAGTTACTGTTTGTTAATAGAATCTTGTGTGCACCCGCGTGCTTGTATGTGTTGTGTATACATGTCTTGGCTTGGGTTGGAGTGAAGTTTTTTTTTTTTTTCTGTAGTTTTTATTTCCTCAAAATAGTGAAAGTTCACAGCAGAGTGGACAGCCGGCTGTCTTGATGCTGTCTGCCAGAGCTGTGAGGGGATGAGGGTCTCTGTTTTCCATGATACAGAGAGATTTGCAATTGCTCTCCTGTTTCAGTCAGAACGAGAAAGCGGCTTATGACTATTTCCTTGTAGATGCCAGTGACAATACCTCCTCCCGCTCCCTTAAAATACCCAAAACCAACTTTGTCTGCTCTTGCAGAAATTTGTTTGCAACTGCTTCCGTAATTCGGATTCAGAGTGCATGCCTGGCGTGTGTGCGAGCCTGCGCGCGTGCGTGTATGTGTGTGTGTGTTTTCCCACCCATCGCCGTCCCTTGCATGACAACCACAAGGGGCTTGCAGGGGGTTCCTGGCTGGCACTGGTTGTGTCAGCTTTAAATTCTGCTGTTTCTAAGGTGTGAGTTCCTGCAAGCCCTTCTTGGATGCTTGACGCCTCCCCTCAGCGGCGTGTGGAAGGTCTTCTAGTGATTTATGGAAACGCACCACTTAGCTTTTGCAGCCTGAGTAAGCGGCCCCCTTTCTGTCAGCATGACTGCTTAGACCTCAGAGGTGATCTGTCTGCTTAACTGGTTAACTGGAAAGAAGGTAACATCTTAAAAGACAGGAACCCTTTACCAAGGGAAGGGAGCTGCCGGATGAGGAATGAGGGTGACCACGTCAGGTTGATAATGGGAGTGAGGAGGGTCCTTCTCCTGTGTCTGTGGGGCCTCCAGGAGGTCCGGTTCGCTGCTGGCCATGTAGATGTTGGGGGGGATGTTGGCTGTACCCCCCAATCCATGCCCCCCACCACTGGCAACCCATGCCACCCACTTCAATTTTGTCACCAACTATTGATTTCCCTGCTCTGGTTTAGATTTGGGCCAGACTTTTTAAAAAAAAATGATTATTCCAACCTCGAAGAAAACAATCACAGATCGTCACATCTTTTATACGTCTTGTTCTACTGAAGACATTTCAAGAATCAAAGAAAACCGTCAAGGCACGTCCCCACACCCTCCTTCGGCTCCTGTTTTATTGAATCCCCCGGTCTGCTTGCAGGCACCACGGCAGAGAGAACAAGGTGCACACATGCAGGTATTTGCCCTTTTCTTAAGAATGGAGACGACACCAGCGCTGAAAACCACAACTGAAAATCTAATTTGATATTCGACATGTCGAAGTGCAGAGTTAAGTATCGTTCACCTGAACATCGAGACTCAGACGTGACGTGGGCTGCACGTTTTGTCATTTTCAGATTATCTTTTATCCCTCACGGTAGGGTGCACCCCCCATGTTCTTATTATTCAATTTCTTCTGCGTTTCTATACATGAGAGTGTTACATTGATGGTGTGGCTTTACTAAAATTGACAAGATTGTGCCCATTTGGTGCCAGGCAGCGACTGGATTGTGACAGACGGTGACTGTCAGCTATATCATTAAACTGTCCCAAATCCCAGGTGTTTTCCTTAGTGTGAATCCCTTGCAGTGCCGTTGTTGAATCAAGATGACTTGTATGTTTAAATGTTCAATAGACACTTTCCCGTCCCTACAGAAAACTCTTACCAGCTTAGCATCCACCATGCTTGTCCTACCTGTTAATGGAGAAATTTGAAAATTTCTTAGTTGATATAAATGTTCCTGTAATGAACATGACTTTTATTTCTAGCGAAATCTGTATATTTGCAATCTGCATTTTTTGCTCTGATGAATCGCTTAGGCCCACCTATTATTTTTATGTTGAACTTTATTAAAAATCACTTAGGATGTTGGTGATGTAATGAGTTTTATTTATAGAATAGAGTAGAATAGCCACTTGGGAAGGGTCAAGTGACATAAGAGTTCAAGGGGAAAACTGAGCTTCCATATTTCAGTTTCTAGCCACTTCTTGCTCTAAAATGACCTAGACTCTTTGATGTATTTTCCTAATGGTTTAAAAAGATTATCTTTTCCAATTTTTTTACTCACCTCAATCTGCTCTTCTGTTAAGAGCCTAATCACACACTCTAATGACATTTCGATTGTGTCTTCACACGTCAATTTGTAAGCTTGAAATATTGTAGATACTGATTTTCCAGTTGCAGGACAAATGTTTCCTTTATAATTTCCTTTTGTCTGTTGCTATTGATATTGCTATTTTTACCATTAAAAATTTAGGAAGTTCATTCTGTTGATTCTTTGATGTTTTTGCCACTATTTTTATTTCCATCCTTCCTGTAGGATTTTCTTTCCTCGCTGAAAATCTGAAATCCCCTGGAAGTTAATTATTGCATATAGATTGGGGAGAACAACCACTTTTTCCTTGTTCTTAAATTTCCTTCCAAAATTAAAAGATCTCTAAATTATTTTGTAATGGCCTATAGTTTCTTCACTTTCTGTTATTCACCTTTCTCCCACTCACGCATTATTTCCTTGAGCACTGTCACAAGCATTGTGGAAGAGACGTGATGTCACTTGAGACACCTGACAGACCCCACCTCAACCAGACGGTCTGGGGGATATCGGCAATGACAGGTCAAATCAGTAGCATCTGTCCTTCATACAGTCTGCCATGAATGACCCTTGACCTCTGTAGTCTCCACCTACGATCCCAAACCAAGGCAAAACACAAGAAAAACATCAAACCCCATAAGTACTGATTCTGTCCAATACCCTGGAAACTGCTGATGTCACCAAAACCAGGGATGGGATGAGGGCAGTGTCCTTATCACCTGGAGCTGAAGAGTTGTAAGGTGGTAACCTGGAGTCACTCTGGAACGAGAAAGGACAAGGGGGGTGGGGGAAGGTCTTACTAACATAGGGACTTCACTTAATTGTGTTGTATCGACACTGGTTTGTTAATTGTGCAAATGAATCGCGCCCAGGGGGACACTGGTTATTTTGCATTTTTTTCCCTCAAGTTCCAAGTTCTAAAATCAAGTTTCTTTGAAAAACAAGACACACACCCAGACAGCCTCCAGTGAGGTTGTAGGCAATTTCACTCCCACCAGCAACTTGAGAGATGTTTCCTTTGCAAAATATTTATCAGATATTCTGTTTTGCTATTCTGATAGGTGAAAGGTAAAACTCACTGATTTTTTTTTCTTTTATCAGTAAAATTGAGCAGCTGTTGAGATGTTTAAAAGTATATTTTTTTTCTACTAATGCTCAACTCTTATCCTGTGCTTATTCTTCCAGTGGGCTGTACTTTCTAATTGGTAGGAACTGCGGAACAAATAATTTTCTGCTTTGTGATTGTCTTTTGACATTGTTATTTCCCGATTTGTTGAAATACCTGCTCGATACATGGTTGAATTAATCTCT
This sequence comes from Uropsilus gracilis, assembly GCA_004024945.1. Classification (NCBI taxonomy): domain Eukaryota; kingdom Metazoa; phylum Chordata; class Mammalia; order Eulipotyphla; family Talpidae; genus Uropsilus; species Uropsilus gracilis. Next base: position 9,908 of record PVHY01022354.1, read on the forward strand.
TCTCCCATTGATCTTAGTTTTATAACATAAGAACTTCCTACTCTGAGGGTGCTTAAACTATCTTCCACATTTTTATTTAATATGATCGTAGTTCTTTGCATTTATGATCTCCACTGGGAGAGTTAGTCATTTTCTCTCTAACTTTATTCCGGCTTACATGGTTCTTTCTTTCTGTTTGTTTTATTTTGCTACACACATTACGTTTTCTTATTCCTCTTGAATCATTCGAGAGACCCGATCCATTTTAGAATTTCTTATTAATTTATTTTAATTTAGAAAATCGTTGACTTGTGTATAGGATTTATCAGCAACATCATGGCAGCATGTCTGAATGTTTCCTTGGCTAAGGGCAGTAGGCAGAATTAGAAGTTGTACCCCCAAGATACCTGTCCCATGTTTCTTCCATCAAATATTTATCCAGAGAGTACTGTGAAGAGATTTTGATTATGTCTGAGGCCATCTTTACCCAGGAAGATTATCCTACATCATTTGGGCAGGTCCCATGTAATCGGGAAAGCAGAAGAGGAAAACGGAAGACTTGGATGCATGCACTTGAGGGAAGGACAGGAAACATAAGGCGCAAGGGGAGTCAGAGAGATCTGAAGAGGGCAAAGGACACTACCTGTATTAGATGGCTTTCAAGATGGCGGCTGACATCCAAGAAATGAGGGGATACCTTTGGAATCTGAGGATGACAGCAGCTGATGTCAGCAATGAGCAGAGCCTCAGTCCTAACATCAGGTGAACCTCAATTCTTCCTGTACCCTGCACGAACCTGAAGGAAATTCATGAGCAGAGGTCACAGAAAGAAGCACTGTCCTCACTGTCACTGAGCCCACCAGCCTTCTGACAGCTGTGAAAACACGCACACCCACAGCTGCAGCCACACCACTTGATAGTTTGTTGTGGCAGCGGTAAAAAACCAGTACCTCAGGAGTGGCGTTCAGTCAGTCTCCATTCCCTGCCCACCCCATCCCGTCCTAGATTGCTTGGAGTGATCTTGAGATTTGCACTCCATTTCATATGTGTTAATTAGAATTCATTTTATCTTCTAATTATTTGCTCAATACTATTCTTTCAGCAGTTTCATCCAGTTTGTTTTCTTAGCACTTGAATATGTAAGAATATTTATCCCTTGCCATCAACATCCATGACAGCATCTCAAGAGAATGAATTTTGGAATCACACATCTTCTTCTCATAATTTCATACATGGTACTAAACTAATATTGGAGCAAAAACAACCTATTTTCCTTTATGCCTGTGCTATTTTTCTGTTTAGATATTTGTTCTTGAAACATGTATGTTGTATAAATTGTATAGATGAGGTCTTGCTATCGATTTTGCTAATTAATTGGTAAGACCTTCGCATCTGTGCTCACAAATGTTTTGTGTAAGACTTGAAGTGTCACTTCCTTTCGTGCCCTTGCTGTCTTAGGATTGGTCATTAGCTCAGTTGTTTGGCTCTGCTACCTACACTGTCTCCCATAGCTCTTATTTTATTGGTCAGTACTCCCCCCACACCTCCTTCCCTTCCCATACTGGAAATGTTCTAAGCTTTCAGCCTATCCACTACAATGCTGGTGTCTTGTTCATTGTTTCTCTTATTTAAGTTGTTCACTGGAATATGTAGGTTTTTGTCTTCTAACTCATCTTTCACATCATGTTCTTGTCTATGATTTTCTTGAAATCACAAGGCATATACTCTAATATTCTTTCCCTCCATGAAGATTTTATTTTCCCAATACAAGCCTCTTTTCCCTTTATGAGTTGTGTTATTCTTCCTCTCTTACAGTGAAATTTCATGGTTAACTTTGGGTATTTTCTGTCTATTCATCATAGTTGGAGAAACCTATCCTGACCTAAGCCTTTTTTGTAAACATGGAAGGAAAACTTTGTCTTTATACCATTGCCTACAAGGATGCACTGAGAATTTTCGCATTGAATCATAATCTGAAGAACTGGGCAATAAGATATGTTATTTTAGAGTTTGCAATTGGAATACAGTGACGCTTACAGCTAGAGCCTGTTGTCCCAAGGGAGTTGAGTTCTTCATGGTTTCTTTATGTGAGTGAAACTTCTCTGTCCTCTGCATTTTTCCCCTGTTAACTGTTCTCCATTTCTTTTATGCAGTATGACAATTCATGAGCTCTTTCTTGGTGCTTTTATCTGTTGACTTAAGGGTTATTCCATATACCTTTGATGCCTTTTCTGCCCTTGATCATCCTATAGAAATGACACCCAACAGCTATTATCCTTGAATAGGAGATACAGTTCCAAAATAGTTGTCCTTGTGATCTTATGGCTAAGCCTGATACCCACTGCTTTTCTATTTAAAGAATGTAAGAGAACGGAGAACACAGTGAAAGAAATACCTGGAGAAAATTGCATTTCCTCAGATTTGCTCTCTGAACCCACTACTTGTAGCAAAAATACCCCAAACTTTGAAAGTAGACATGGTGCATATCTTCACCTCCAACAACGATTTAGGGCCTTTCCTTTCTTTATATCCCTTTGATCCTTTTGCAAATCCTTCCATAAAGTTTTGACAGTTGGTAGATGTGTATTTAGTAGAATGTGTCTTGGGAGGTAGGACAGGAAAGACATCCTAAGATCTCTTAAGTTGCCACCCGTTCCCAAGTGCCAAAAATTCAACACATTCATAGTAGTTTTGTTCACTCTCTGTCACTGTGTTATGCCTTGTATATTTCAAATCAAGTACTAAAGTTCATTGATGTTTTTATTTAGTTTTGATAGCTATAACTTTATGGGTAATTAATACAATATTTAGTTTATGTGTGTGCTATTCTACATTAGTTGTTTACTATCTTAGCTATTAGAGAAAATATTGGAATTAATATATGCATTTAAATCATTCCATTGGGCTTTTTGATATATATTTCTAGAAAGAACAGACACATTTATTACAGTATGAACTTCATGTTCAGATTCTTCAGTCTTCTCAAACTTCTTTTTTAAAGATTTAAACAAATGTCTACCTCTAAATAGAATGCAACTCTACCAATTTCCACTTTAACATAGCAGTGTTAGGAATAGGTTGCTTTAGACTTCAAACGATTAGCTAAAAATGGGTACTGCCACATTGCCAAGGTAATTGTTTTCATAACGTTTAAGAGTTTTCTTGTTTACTAGTATATATAGGATGTTTCTGAAGAATTACTACATATAGTTCCTCCTCTTGAGTATAAGCTAGTGACATCCTATAAACTTTTGGTGAAATGCTAACTTAGTGACACGGACACATTCTGCAAATGTGACTTGGAATTTGAACCTCTCTGACCATCTCCTTGTGATGACTGGGGCTCTGGGCTATCAAATGCAGACTAGATTACCTGGGGCTCTAGACTATCAAATACAGGTGTTAGCAGTTCAGGTTATGGCAGGTCCTCAGGTTTCCATGACCTATTTTCCTTCTTTTTTCTTTTTTTTTTAAAGAATATCACTGCCTTGTATAGATGGGTAGTAATCTCAATCCCAATTTCAGAACAATGCTTTCTTTTAATCAGTACATCTCTTTATGAGGTGGCAAGTATTAATCATCTTCACCAAAGTACGGAGCAGGAATGTGAGAGCAGGTGTATTAATTCCTATCGCTTTGTCATAAGTTGCTGTACAGTGAGTGACTCAAGCACACTCCATTATCTCCCAGTTCGGCATCTAGGAGAGCAGTTTGCAATCATGGTCCCAGCAGACTGGAGTTCAGGCAAGCTTCCCCGGGAAGCACCTTCAAGTCCATCTCCTCCCAGCTGTCTCACGGAGGCCGCTGCCTCTTGCTAGCTGGGCCTGGAAGCCGGGTACCATCCCTGACATGTGTCCTCTGCAAGGCTGTTGCTTTCCAAGACTGACAAAAGCTGCTGGAAGTCATGAGCAGGAAGAAGACGAAGAACAGACAGAAGAGATTGAGATGGAGCAAGACAGACAGACTCGAGTCATAGACCGGGACTCAGTAAGCATGAGCTGACCTGTTTATTAGAGTTTCCAGGTCCCTTAAACACCCTGGTGAAGGGACTGTTAACAGTGTGATAGTGGGGAAGGTGAAACCAGGATTCCGGAGTGTGTGGAACATGTGGAGTGGGAGGGAGTGGGGGACTCATCATCTAGCAGAGAAACACCTGTGGGGTTAAATGCCTATATCTCTCTGGGACATGTCTCTCCAGTGGGTTAATCCTAGCAAGTTAGGGGGCTGCCGTCATAGATAAGAGACTTGCCAGGAACCATCTCCAGCGTGCCAGACATGGGTAAGAGGAGTTAAAGGTGTTCCTTTATCTAAGCAGATCTCATCTACTTTTGGCGCCCCACAGAAGGCATCCCCCATTCCCGCTGGCTGAGGGGGAGACCAGCACCTATGGCACATTCACAGGTGTGCTAGCCCACGAACTTGCCATGTTCCGATGGGTGGCAAGATGCAGATGTCACCGCTGCCCTTCCGGGGACATAGATGAGACTGACCAGGGGTCGTGGCTCTTCCGGTCGGTGAGGCCAGGTCTGCGTGGGGGGTGCTCCAGGAGGCTGGCTTTTCTCTCTGACATTGGGCACCAGGAGCTTCCTGCCCTGGCATCGTGTGCGGCTGAGCCACCCCTCTGTCTGCTGCGCTATTGTGAAGTCCTCATGCCTTGCGATGGGCTCTAGTCTGTTCCAAGGGAATTTGCATGACAATAAAGCTATTTTAAGGGTTTTATTATTTCATCACAAACATTTGTCTCAGGATCAAACCACACAAAGCCGAAGAGTGGCATTGCCCTAATTTGCTCCCATAAATACATCTCGCTTGCCATGAAGCCTCTTCGAAGGGCAGCCTCAAGGGCACTCTGCTTCAGCTGAGACTTGCTGGAGGTTCAGGAATTACCTTGAGATTAGACGAAAATAGACTTCCACGGGAATAGCTGGTGATCATTTTTATTTAAAGGACCTTACTATTAATTAAGGTTTCTCTTGCAGGAGTCAGCCTGTTCCACAGTGGACGTCTTACTTAGTCATCTATTACTCATTTTCTATATTCGTTAGATTAATCATCCTCTATATTAGCTCTACTTTCTTTCTGAATTGCTTGTTGCCATTTGTAACCTTACCATTCATGCAAACCCGTGGAAGCCACAGTGAGTCAATTCATCTCGAGTGCTTGCCCATAGGTCAGGCATTGAGAAAATCAAGTCGATCGTTTATTCTAGAATAATGGATCTGCTTTGAGCAGCAGGTCCACTCGTGTTCCGCTGGGTTTTGGCATAGTGCTGCCTCCAGAAAGCCTGCCCCACTGTGGCTCACTGTGGTCACCTACCCCGGGCTACCCCATGGAGAGAAGGAACAATGAATCACCAGCCTAGACCAATCACCTCACTTCCCCCCCCCCTTCATCCACATTCTTGAAATGGGAAGTATAAAGCGCTTACTACTGTGAGGACTTTATCCTGCTAATGAATTTATGTTTCTGTTCGTGTTCGCCAACCGTGGTAACGCAACAAATGGGAACGGTTTTTATTTATTTTTTACTATTTTTCCCAAAATACATACGCAGGCAGCTTTACTACAATGTGTTGGTTATCACGGGAACACAATTGGGAGAGGAATTTTCACTGGCTATTATTGAATAAGTGTCTTGATTTCAGAGGAAAGATGTGCAATGAGAGAGTGAGCGAGAGAGAGAGAGAGAGAGAGAGAGAGAGAGAACATGAAGGTTGAGGTAACTGGAAGTCCAGGATGGGTGCTAGCGATAAGGCTAGCTCAGCTCTGGGCCTCACAGGCTCTGTCAAAATGAAGTCCTTCCGCTCTCTCATCTCTGTATGTATGTGGATGATCTTTACTCACCTCTCTCCCCTCTTCCAAGTATTCCATCCCAATCCGCTTCCACAAAATGCTGGTGGTTGTCTCTCACGTTACCAGTCATGCCACAAACCACCACTGACCTCCTAACTGTGGTGATGGTCAGTTTAGTGTTAGAATTTCTCAGACCAGCTCCTGTAGGTGAAGCCCACAATCCAAAGTGAGACCCATGGAAAGTTGAGAGCAGGGGGGTAGGGGGCGGGGGCAGAGCTGATGTCACAAGGGGGCCTGGTGGCCAGAAACCACATCCTTAGTGAAACCTCCGGTACTTGGTGCAGCCACGTGTAAGGAAAATGCCTGTCTAGTGTTTCAGTTATAGCTTTGGGCCGTAACACATCACTAGTGATTCTGCCAAACACGAGCAAAATACAATTAGCAATGATGATGATGATAATAATAATAATAATAATAATAATAATAATAATGAATTATGAGAAGAATAGAGGATCAGAAATAAATTCCAGGGAGACAGCGCTCAGGAAGAGTAGACACGGCACCCTTGGGAATTCAGTCAGAAGGAGGAACCAATTTTGCTTCAAAGAGACATTACCAGATTCTGGAGGGAGAGTCAGCGATCAGCCTGGCTTGGGTCAGGCCTCCATCCCCTCACAGGAGGAGCGGACAGCGGGGCTACCCGCCAGACCAGAGCAGGGGTCCGTGGTGCTCTGTGTTCTCAGGGCGGGGCTCCTCTCAGAAGGGCGTGTGGGTCTGGGATCAAGCCTCTAGGTCTGCCACGCCTGACTCTCCTGCTGAGGGGGGCTCACAAGGCCCCTCCCGGGATTTTCTGAATGTGAAGGGTGACCCCAAGGGTGGCGGCGACCAGCTGATCGCGACGAGCCAACTCCCCGCTGGGTGCGTGGGTATCAGTGACTTTACTGACAAGTGCTGGCGGTGTCATGAGTGTGTTTTTACAGAGTCATGAGTGTGTTTTTACACAGAAAGGGGGAAAATCAGACTTTTTCCTCTCAGGGCCTCGTGACATCGTGTCCGTGGGACCAACACTCTGCCCCTTGGAGGCGCACCCCTAGGCTCCCTACTCACCTGAGGGGTGGCTGGGGGCCCCGGAGCTCGCATTCCTCGGCAGCTGTTAGCATCCACTACGACAGAGCCGGTGAAAGGGAGACGCAGATGTTTTTTGTCACAAAGAGCCCAGTGAGTGCCGGCGTGTGGAGGCACTCGCTTCAGCCCTCCCAGGGCCCAAACCATCTCTCCCTCACAGCAACCCTGCCTGGCACATCTCCGGTCACTTCCCAATGAGAGCTGAGGAAAAGGAGGCGCAGACTGAGGAAGCTCATGCAGTCTTAGCTCTGGAAGCATCAGGATCAGCCCTCACGCCCAACACCATGCTGTTCTCACAGAGTGAGTCTGCACGCTGTGACATCCACAGTGTATGCCCTCGCAGACTGTGCTCTGACCGTCTTAGCGGCCATCTTCCGCCCACCCAGCGGTACCATGTCACAGTAAGACAGTGCTGGACTAGCGTCTCCGTTCATTGTGCCACATGGTCAGTCTCTGGGGGTGTTTCCTTCCCGTCCGTTGCCCTGAGTTACCAACCATCCCCTCGCGCTGACCTCCTGCTACATGACAGGCACCAAGGCACCCCTGGCGTCCACCGTGCCGGTACTGACCACCTGCCCGTATCCTCTTAGGAGACACCTAGGGTTTGCAAATGTGGGTGTTGTGTAGAAGGTGGGAGGTGGCTATGATTTGCTGGGAAACTCTCTGGGGAAGGAGAACGACGTGGGGGAGACAGAAAGCAAGGAGTGTCTTTCCCCATGCTGAGCTGGCTTGGCTGCGGGGTGTGTCTTCTACTGGACATTCCTGCCAGGGAAGCCCCTCTCTCACTTGAGCCCATGTGGAGGAGAGAAGTCACCCTCGTGCTGGTGACAGCCACGAAGAAGATGTGCACACACCTTCTAGAACAGAGGCAGCATTTCCCGCCAGCCTCTGGGAGGCAGGAGGGTTGAACGGCAAGGGCCACATGGACCTGGGCATTGTCTTTGAAGGACTTTGTCTCTAAGGCGAGAAGCTCCCAGGACACCAGATGGTTGCACCTCCATCGGGGGGCGAGGCTGCTGCTCCCAGAATGCACCTTGAACCTTGGTCCTCCGATCCATCATAGGCCAGGGGCTTCCTATGCTCTGCTCAGGCGACCCTCCTGTCTTCAGATGAGAGTGCAGTGGGGGTGCCCACGGCTTCTGGGCTCCCCGGGTGGGAACGCACAGCCATTGGGAACCTGTCTGACTACAGGTTCGTGTCTCTGCACAACTCCAGGTTCAGCGTGTTCAAAGGATCCTTTGCACTGAGTGAATATGAAGCTGTAAACGGGTTTGGATTTGGACTGAACATCATAGGGTTGTTTTTTTTTTCTTGCCTCAACAGCTGATTATATTTCTTGAGGCAGAAAATAGCCTGGCCATGTCCTAGTTTGGGATCCTGGCAAACTTTGCAATTGAAGTCACAGAATTACATTTTGAATTGAGAAAGGCCAATTTATTTAATCTGCTTATTGCAGCTTTCCCAGATAAGATCGGAGGGAAGGCTAAAAAGCCTCCCCGGCCCCTGACAAGTCCTTCCACATGGACGTGTTGATTAATTATGATCCTTTCACTGATTAAACACCAGCAACTGATCCTCTAATAGAGTGAGGAATAACCACCACTATATAATTGCTGGAAAATTCGAGGGTCAGGATGCAGAGAATAACAAAGTTATGATTATGGTATCAGATTGTACCAGCTGGGGCTTCTGGGAGTCTTGCAGCCTCCCGCCTCTAGACAGAGAGACTAGCAAGATGATACTAGCTGTTTCCGTAACTGTACCAATGGTGAGTCATGGAGCAGTGGCGTTCACTGAATCCCCACTATGTGTGAGACACCGTGGGAGAGAAAGACATCAGCTGATGACGGAAAGGATCCCATGTCCTTTTCACACAGCCTGTGACTTTGGAACCAGTTGGAAGATTCCCTTGATGAAATGCCTCCCAACTGCATGTCTGAGCCAACTCCTGGGTCCCCCCAGGAACTCCAGGCTGTCCTAGTCACTCCCCACCCTCCCGGCACTCCTAGCTGCAGCCCCGCTCCCAAGTGACTACCTGATCTTCTCATAAATGCCTCCTCCAGGGATAACCCGCTGAGTCCTAAGGCAGCTCCAGGCCTTAAGTTAGAACAGCTTAAGTTTTCCTCCCGCTGCTTCTACCTCTTGGTTCCAAACTTTTGCCCTACGTCTTTTAATAGGGTCTTAGAAGTTGCCGGGCACGGTGGCGCGTGCCTGTAAGCTTCAGCCTATGAAGTGGCTGGGGCCAGGGAGTGTGGTTCAAGTCCCGCTCTCGGCAACACAGTGAGACCTAGTCCCCAAAAATAGCTGGGTGTGGTGGCGCATGCCTGTAATCCCAGCTACCTGGAAAGCTGAGGCTGGGGATTGCTTGAGTCCGTGGTACCCCGGGCAACATGAGCCTGCGGTTCCACAGGCAGAAATAGCGAGACCTAGTCTCAAAAAAAAAAAAAAAAATAGGGTCTTAGAAGTTTACCACATAAAGTGTTGTAAGAAACGAAGAAAATGGCTAAGCAGAGTGCAATGGCGTTTAGGTGGAAAGATGTCAGATTTACTCGGATGTAATCATCTTCCACAAAATACGAAAAAATGAGCAACGCTCAGGAATGCAAGCACATGTGACTTCCAGCCTGGATTCCCAGGTTCCAGACCAAACATGTTGGGTCTCTTCATGCTCATCACGTCCCTCTGTGAGATCAGTCTGCACGCGTGAGGCTCAGCTTCCCATCGCTGTCACCTATGACCTCGTCCCTCTGGGTCTCAGTTTCCCAGAGGAAGCCCTGCTTCGCCGACCACTGTGTGGGTGTGATCAGGTGAGTTCTGAGGCATGGGGCTGAGCCACCAAAGTGCACTCAGATCCTCTTCCAGCACGTCTCTGAAGACAGGTGTCAAGAGTCTCTAAGAAGAGACTGTCCAGATGCTGCTTGCAAGGTGCCCTGCAGACCATCTCTAGAGGCTGTGTTTTTCCACGTACGTTTTAGCAACATCCAAAGAAATTGCTTTCCTCATGCTTGCAACGCAGGTCTTTAGTTTTTGAGAGACGTCTTGGGTGTCAAGCCCTGTCTATCCATGGAAACTCCAACCTGACCGTCAAGACAAGGAAAAGCTTTGTGATGATTTTCCAGGATTCGCTCTGCGCTGGAAATGGCGCTGGGCTCTGCCGCTGAGTACTTGGGCATGGTGCCAGATCAAAGATGCCTTCATTAATTTCAGGAATGTTTTCTTCCTCCCCCGTTCTAGGACGCATCTGCAGCCAGGCATCCAGGCTGCTCTTTGTTGACGGTAATGAGGCCGAACTCTTTGTAACATTTATTTGTGCTGCCCCTCGGCAGACACACTCTGATACCTCATTATTATGGAAGGACCTTTCTTCTTGGAAGAAAGTCCGCGGACTTGAAATTAGACAATTAGATGCCCAGGCTCTCTCCCAAGCCAGGCTCGCCTCGCTGCCTTGCACGAAGCAGCCTGACACAAACCCCCAGGAGAGGCAGCACTGGCCATCCTGTGTCCAGGCGTTGACTCAGTTCCTCATACGGGCACCTCTGCAATGCTCTGCTCCTGCAAGTAGCAGTCCCCAGCCCTGAGTCTCCTTGCCAGGTCCTTGCCGTGCCCGGTACACCCTTCCCCTGCACAGGGGCCATGGAGGCTTTTGCTTCTGGGGCGTCTCTGACAAGATCTGTCTATCTTAGTAGCTCAGCTGCCACTGTCCCCAAGGCCATGGCAGTGATGGGCACACCGGGCTCCCCGTTCCGCTCATTTACTGACCAGGCTTTGTACACAGGCTCGAGAGAGCAACAGCACGCTGGCCCCCACAGCGCCAGCCTGTCAGGACTGCCAGGCTCTGCGCGGTAACACCTCCCGCATCGTGTGCTTGTAGCTCACGTCTCTATTTCACCACAGCCGAGCTGCAAATGCGCTCTCTTCACCACAGAAACATCCTGTCTTTGAGTTGCTGCACCACCTCAACAGTCCTCATTCCTAACCGGGATCGAGCAGTACAACATACGTATAAGTTGCTCTGCGCCCACAATGAAGCTGCCTGGAGCTCACTTTTCTTGCAAACAGGCACCTGTGAACAGAACGCTGGATTACATCATGGAGGCAGCTGATGGCACTGCTGATGGCCAGGGCGCCAGCTCTCTGTGGGTGCCAGGGATGTGCCAGGGCTCTAGAGTTCTTCAATACAGCTCTTCTCTTGTCTGCAAAGCAAGAGTGAACAGCGCCATTGTTTCTCCTTTGCTAGAAGAAGACGAGGCAGGGGGCTGTGGCTTTCATTCCCTGTGCCCTCTGCTGCCCACAGCGACTGAGCTTGCCCACTTCCAATCACAAGCAGAAGCACCCCTGCAGCTAGGGAAGGGCTGCTCCCTGCACTTCGGTGCCTTTCAGGATGTGGTGGGAGTGGACAGTCTGATGTTTGCCAGTCTAGCTCCCAGGAGGCCTTGCCTCTTGCCCTTCCCAGATGGCACGGCAACCACCCATGTCAGCCTGGGAGGGACAGAGAGCCAGGGCCAGTGCTGCCCTTGCCCTGGCCCAGAGCCGGCAGCCACATGCACGCAGATGGGGCGACTTTTCTAGGACACCCAGCCCCAGCTCTGGGGCTCGGCCGGGCTCGGCCCTGGGTCTCGGACTGACCGGCCAGGTTGGCAGTGCCCGGGGTGACTTGGGCAAGGAGACTGTGCTGCTGCCAGGCCAGGCATGTGGGGCAGGGTCTGTGCAGGCCCTGGCAGGAGGTACTGTGCCCACTGACGACGGATCCTGCCGCGGTCTCTCTGTGCCCCGAGACTACCCTACAAGCAGGAGGGACAGCGAGGCTTCTAGAAGCACCGCCTGCAGTGTGACAGGAACGGCCTTTGAGGAAGGTCCGTGATGGTGTCGTGGAGGGGACTCGCAGCTCAGGGGGCTTGTGGGGCGTTTCCGGGGGGCTGAGAAGCCCGGGGCTGTGGGCTATGGAAGTAACCCCCCCTCGGCACCAAACGGAGGCTGAACAGGGTGTGCACCCAGGCACGTGTGCGCTGGTGGAGGGGGTGCCTTGTGTCCAGGAGCCCGGGTGTATCCCCAGGAGATGGCCACCCCCGCCATGCCAGACCTCGCCGTGCGCGGACAGGGGCCTTCCCTGGACTCCGACGCTCCTGTGCCTTTGAAGATGCCCAGAAACGTGCCCAGCAGGAGAAAGACCCTTCCGCAGCCTCCCAGCCCGCGGCCTCCAAGGGCTCGTTGGCAGGAGGCGTTCAGAGGAGCCTGGAGCAGGAACAGCGGGGCCTTGCTGCTCCGAGTGGCTCCAAGCTGGCACGCGGGTGGGCAGCGTGTCGGAAGCCCCACCGGGCCCCGCCCTGAACGTCCATCTGCAGCCCAGGGGCCTGTCTTCGAGCCCGACACATGGTTAAAGGCCTGCTGACGCCTCCCCACACCCTGCCCTTCCCTACCTCCGTCATGTGGGCATGGTGCCCGCGACTGGCATGGACCAGGATCAGTGAGTGACGCCACGTGCAGTTTAGCCAGGTAGCTTTCACACTGACCTTTCCTGGCCGGAGCCCAGGCTGGAGAGGGGTTCGGCCACCTTGCGGTTGGCACCTGATGCACAGGGCCCCGAGGCCTTAAAGGCCAAGTTCTGTGGATGCACAGAAGGTGGTGAGGTGCGTTGGCACATCTGACTGCTCCACGGGCAGGCATGGTGGTCACATGATAGCCAGGTGATGACCCCCC
>PVHY01022355.1:0-22512 GCA_004024945.1 Uropsilus gracilis
GGAAGGAAGGAAGGAAGGAAGGAAGGAAGGAAGGAAGGAAGGAAGGAAGGAAGGAAGGAAGGAAGGAAGGAAGGAAATTTCTGAAGGAGCAGCACTGATTTGATTTACTCACTATTTTGTCTCTGAAAAAGTGGCTAGGAAATTCCCGTGATACAAATGTTCACCAAAATTTTAGTTTAAGGTTGTATCCTAATATTTTTAATGTCTCCTAAGAATTAATTGTGCTATCAGGTATTTGATTTTGGCCTTGTTTTTATTTGCTTTTATTTTGTTTTGTTAGTTGGTTACTGTTTTGTTTTGAAAATCAGTACTTAGATTGTAATATGAATTCCCTTACCTCTATACTCAAGAACACAGCTACTTCATTGATCCAAATACTCAACATTTTTATTGAGAGACATAATTCGTATACCAGGAAATTCACTATTTAAATTCTGTGATTATTTTTAGTGAAGTAACAAGGAGCAATTTCTTGAATGCCTGTGATGTGCCAGGTTTCTGATCAATTTGATACTAATGTATAAAAAGCTAGAATTTTCAAACCACAACATGAACATTCTCTACCTATGCCAGATAAGGCAGACATTGTTGGAATAATTATTGATTCCTAACCAGTAACGAATATAGCAACTGAGAAAAAATGGAATATGCTTGCAGAATTAAAGAGAATGTTTTTTTAATTGATGAGTAATATTCCATTGTGTATATATACCACATCCTTTTCATGCATTCATCTGTTTTGGGACATTTGGGTTGTTTCCATGCCCTTGCAATTCTAAATGGTGCTGCAATAAACATCTGAGTACAGGTGTCCCTTTGTATAGGTATTGAGGTCTCCTTTGGGTTGATTCCCAGAAGAGCAATTGCTGGGTCAAATGGTAGTTCCATTTTCATTAGTGTTGAGGGTCCTTCATACTGCTTTCCACAGTGACTGGACCAGTTTACATTCTCACAGTGTAAGAGTGTACCTTTCTGCATCCATGCCAACATTTGTTGTTGCCCTTTTTTTCTAATGTGGGCCATTCTTACTGGTATAATGTGGTATCTCATTGTGGTTTTGATTTGCATTTCCCTGATTGCTAGTGATGTTGAGCAATTTACAATGGAATATTACTCATCAATTAAAATTGACAAATTTGATGATTTTATGATAAACATGGATGAACCTAAAAGAAATCATATTAGCAGAAACAAGTCAGGAAGAAAACGACAGAGACCAAATGGTTTCACTAATATATGAACAACCAAATGAAAATACACAACTGGGGGGGGGGGAACCAGCTGGAGCAGCCAGGGAGGGGAGGTGGTGGGTAACCCCTGGGGATTACAATGGTTTGAAATATGTATATATAAATAAAATTATTAAAAAATAAATTAAAGCTAGGTACGGTGGCTCGTGCCTGTAAGCTTCAGCCTATGAGGCGACTGGGGTTAGGGATCACGGTTCGAGTCCTGCTTGGGGTAACACAGCGAGACCTAGCCCCCCAAAATGGGCATGGTGGTGTGTGCCTATAATCCCAGCTACCTGAGAAGCCAAGGCTGGGGACTGCTTGAGTCCGTGGTATCCCGGGCAACGTAAGCCTGCGGTTCCATGGGCAAAAATAGCGAGACCTAGTCTCAAGGAAAAAAAAAAAGTAGATACAATAAATAAATTAAAAGATATAAATAGAGAATGTAGCACTCATGGGTCCAGAGTTCTTTGCTCCTTGGCATAGCTTGGCTTGTGTTTGAACTTCGATTCTAGTATTGACTAGAGAGACATAGAATAGTTTGCCATCAGATAGAACTTGTTATCACAGAATTATAGAGTTGAGGGGCCTTGTAAATCACCCCTTTGTTATACCTCCACAGCAGAGACCAGAGAGTTCACAATTAATTCAAAGTCACCAATGCAAAGTAAAACTTTGGGATTCTTTTTTTTTGAGACTAGGTCTTGCTATTTTTGCCTGTGGAACTGCAGGCTCTCGTTGCCCGGGGTACCACAGACTCAAGCAATCCCCAGCCTCAGCTTCCCAGGTAGCTGGGATGACAGGCATGCGCCACCATGCCCAGCTATTTTTTTTTGGAACTAGGTCTCGCTACGGGCCCCAGGCGGGACTCGAACCGTGATCCCTAGCCCTGGCCGCTTCATAGGCTGAAGCTTACAAGCACGAGCCACCGTGGCCGGCCTAACTTTGGGATTCTTACCTGCTGCAGGTTCCCCTATTAACAGTTTGCAAAGCATCTTTTTCAAGGAGCCAGGGTTTTTGAAGGAGTCCATAGACCTTCCAGGAGGATGGAAAGATGGCCAAGAGGAACAGCCTCTGCAGCCTTCACTGATCTCATTTCTAGCATTTTTACTTCTTTGATCACAATGTTCTAAGCAATCTTCATTTAAATAGTTTCACTACTAAGATTGAAATAAGTTTAAAAATTGTGGAAATTACTACTAAATATCTCCATATTACCCAGAGGACATATGTGCCTATAACTATACATACAGCTTAAGTATTCTGTCTAGAAACTGCTCAACATCACTCACTTAATAGTCTTTTTAGCAAACAGTATGTCTTAGGAGTCACTCCTCTTTGATGCTAGCAGAATTTTAATATATGTTGTGCATGTTTGCAAGCAAACCCCACACAGATAAAAGAAAGCATTTTTCATTTATTGATATCAAATTCAGGCAATGAAATTATGGGTTTATGACTATGAACAGATATAAATCAATCTACAATCAAAAACATTTTTCTGACCATACTTTCTGTAACAGTAATTTAAATTGAAAATAGAGTAGCATCTTCTCGAGATGACTTCACTTTTAAAAAGATTTTAATTTTAAAATATTTAAAGTTAAAGGAATATTAAAGACATTCTGCCAAACAGTCTACTCAAATACATATTCTAGAACTTGTATAGTGAGTATATATTTCCTAGAGGAATTAATTCTCAGATTACAAAATGCTGACATCTCAAATAATGATGACTCTTATAAGGTCAGTAAAATGCAATGAGGTAAACAGAGAGTGGACCTAGTGCTCACTAATTCACAAGCTCTTTAAAACTTATTTAGATATATTCTGTAGGAACTTTGATGCCCTCTTGGGTCACTTAATATGTTAGCTTTCTAGAGCTGCTGTAACAAAGGGCCGGGCAGCTTGTCTAACAAAGTGGTAGACAACAAAAGTTTTCTCAGAGACTATTACTCTGTAAGTCTAAGATCAAGGTTGTCAGCCGGGTCAATTTCTTACAAAACCTTTCTTCTGAACTTGTAGGTAGTGGTCTCTTCCCTGAGTTTCCTCACGGTCTTCCCTCTGTGCCTACCTGTTTACAAATTTCCTCTTCTCTTTAGGACACTGGTTTTACTGGATGAGGGCCTACCCTAATGAGAGTTCATTTTAACTTAATTACCGCTCTAAAGATCTTGAGGTCTGCTCTACTCTGTAGAACAGGAACAGTGCAAAAGAAAAATGTTAATATGGGCAGAGTCTTTGTCCATAAAACCCTCCAGTTTTCAGTTGGCTTTTGCCAATTGATAAGGAGTTATGACAATCTAGTGGTCTAAATGCTTCTTCTATAACTCTCAAGGAATCCTCTGCTTGTCAGCCTTCTCCGGGAATTCCCAATGAGTTTTCTTTCAGTGAGCTCCCATGAGTCTTCTGAAGCCAGATGACTAGGGCATCCAAGGAAATGCACTAGTTCAAGCTCCTTTCAAGACAAAACTTGGCACTCAGCTGCGATGAGTGACATCAAGCTAACTGCCTCCATCTGCAGCATATGCAAGATCTGCCACCACCTTTCAGTTGAGATGACTTCTTCCCTGGCAATGACTGAGCTTGATGATGGTACAAGGCCTAGCCATGCTGCTCAGTTTCTGTTAGTTGAGCTTTTTTGGGAAGGAAGGGCTTCCTTCCCAGAAGCCCTTTATATTTTTTCCAATAACTTCTTGTGCTCCTAGTTTCACGTCATCTGTTTCTTGGAATATCTAAACCGATACAGTCAGTAAAAGGAGCAGCAAGCAGTTAGACAGGATTTGGGGAACTAGATCACAACTGTCCCTCTGTCAATGAAATTTATTACATGTGGTATTTGGGGTGCAGATAGTCTCTGCTAGAATGTGGCAGTCCCACCACTAAAACTTTCACCAGCTGTGACTTGGGAGAATAGTTCTCTGACTCAGTGCTTCCAAGGTGGTTCACTTTTATTACTAAAAGCTAGCTCTCCTCTCCCCAGAAGAAAACACTTCAATAAGCTCTTCTAAACAAGGCAATAGAGAGTCCTCTCAGGAACTTACCCACCCCTTCTTATGACTACACCAGTAACAAGGCTTAAGCGGCAACACAATCCCGATGGAAAAGTGCTAGTACTGATCTATTCCCCAAAGAAGTTGCAAGATTTAACATACATTGGCAGGAAAACAGGTGTGTCTGGGACCAGATTTTGGAGGTGATTTGTCAAGAAGACATGAGATCAGATAAGCATATAGTTACTGATTTGGATCCTGAGACATGAGCTTTAAAACCCAGAGTTCCAGGTGATAATGCAACCTCCTGTTAGGATGGCCCCTAGAAGTCAGGAGAAAGCAATGACCCAAGCTGAGAGATATGGAAATGCATGAATTGCCATGCTGGTGAGGGAAGGATCAAATTAAAAGCTCAGGTAAGTAGGCTGGCTGCAGTAGTTACAGTGTGTAAGGCAAGAAGCCCACAGGGAGAATTGTGTCCCATGGGAGAGGTCAGAGGACAGAGCAGTCAGCAAGGCATCAGCAGTGTCCAGGTAAGACAGTGTAATGTAATCATCTGCATCAACAGTTGTAAGGTAAGCAGCAGGCTCACCAATCTGCATAGGTTCTTTATTGGTTCTAGCAATTACACAGATACGCCAGGCAGGGCAGGCCAGGGCCAGGGCCACAACCAAAGAGGCTGGGAGGTAGGTGAGGCCCACAAGCCCCCATAATCTTCCTTCTCTGATCTCTCTGCTCTCTCTCTCCCCCACCCTTCTTGTGCTCTCTCATCCTGTGTTCATGTGATCGAGTGCTCGTGCTCTCTGTGCCCTTTTATCCCCTCTCTCCAAGGCCCAGCTGAGCACACTTACACATGTACACATCCACTGGGCTGCACAATCATGGGGATGACACAATACCACAGGTGATGGTTATACAGGTTAATGGAGGGAAAAAACCTGAATAACTCACCCTACAGACAGCAACTAGCCTCACTAATAATTTCAGTGACAGTTGTCTTTGAAGGCCAAAATCCAATGCAAGAGATGCTGTCAAGGAACTTAGAATATTTAGCAGCAGTGGGAATGATGGCGCCCAGAAACACATCAGATTCAGGAGGTAGACCTTAAATCGAGAAGTCAGATGGAGTTGTAGTGATCATAATACAAGTGATACTCAAGGGGACATTTGACCTGAAAAAAAGTTGATGCTATTTCTAGAATTTGGTGTTTCTATAGGGACAAAGTTAGGCCGGAAGTAAAGATACTTACTGCCATATTTGCATATGCGTACTTATTTATTCTATATGTAATATAGAAGTAAAGGAAGAGAGAGTGGATGAGGAGACTAAGGATGGTCACTGCAATAGAAAATGATCCTCGCTTGGTTCCCAAATGTGACAGATCTGGAACCTATTGACTTATGGTGGTAGGGGGGTTCCAGAGGAAAGGACCTCACAATACTGTGTCATATCTGTATTGTAAATATATTGTAATAATTCTTCTCATCCTTCTCAAAGGGACCAGAACCATGGTCTCAGGGGAAGTCACACTGAGAATAGGGTGATAGTTAGACATTTCAGAGAAAACTAGACAACAGAGGGTCTCAGTTGGCATAGAAGCAGAGACCCAAACATGCTGGATCATTACAAGGAGCACAGAGATGCCAGTCATAAATATCGTTCTGGCTACATCATGGCTTACCTGGGTACATGGGATCCAAGGAAACAGCTTGTAGTAACAATTGCCTTTGACATGCTCAGCAGTTATAGTCATCCCTACACTGGCTTTAGCTTCTGATGTAAGAACTGTTGTAGTAGAGGAAGTTTAAGAAGTCTTGGAAACTGATACCCCAACCTACTTCATACAAAAGAGTAAGCCAAAAGCAAATTATTATTACATGTTGGGTAGGGATGGCAGGCCTGAAAAGAAAAGAAAAAAAGGTGAGTAAGGGAGAATTTGCTCTCTGTTTTCAAACTGCAATCAACATCGGCTTGTGTCTTTGAACTCAGACTTGGACTGGAACTTAACACCACTAGTTCTTGAGTTCTCATTTTCAGATGAATGGGAATCATACCATTGATGTTTCTAGATCTCCAGTGACCAATTTCAGATCTTGGAACTTCCTATTATCCATTAATCAATGAGCACATTCCAATAATAAACATATCTACAGATGTAGATATATATGTCCAATTGGATATACATGTCCAATTTCTCTGAGAACACTGACTAATAGATGATTGTTATCGTATTTCCACTTAACCCGTCTACTACAAATTCATCCAACTAGCAGCCCTGACTACAAATGCCTGACTCAATCTGTATTTTCACTAGAGCCTAATAAGATGGTTTCAGTATATGGTAAAGTAACTGAGGAGAACAGTTGTGAGTGTTTATACTTTTTTCCTTTATAATAGCTTCAACTATACTTGATTTATCTGCTTATTTTTAGCCATTTGTCTGTTTTTCAAAAGTATCCAATTAAATATTCATTGAAACATTTTGCCTTCTTAGCTCATCAGTTTACATAATTTAAAAAAATTATATAATTGCAACAACAAGTATAACTAGTATTACCAGGTTTAAGAATAAACACCACGTATCTTAAAATATACGTTTCAACCCATAGGAAGAAATGCATGTTCTACTAGATAGAATACCTTCTCACTTGTAAGCATTTAAAGATTCAGCAAGCAGTGTGTTTTACAGACAACAGAAAGGTCAGTGATGCATTTCAGGGAATGGCTTAAGGTTAAAGTGGAGTTCAGTTATGAGTATTTACACTCAGAAAGAGCAGGATTGCCCTCTCTTCCCCAGCTCTCTGTGTGTATAGAGAGGGAGGGGTGGGTGGTAACGGCAGGTAAATGTATTTCAGTTCTTCTCATCATTAAACAGATCTGATCTTATCATTGGTTGACAGCCCCAAACTAGGTCTTCAGTCCCCACTATTTTCAAGGCAAATAAAAACTTAAAAGGAAAGTAGAAAGTTCTTCATCAACCACCTCAGATAATTCATCAGATTTGAGTCATATATCCACCTTGAACATTTCCTCCCACCAACTCTCCTGGTTTGCCAAAGTGAGATCATGCTTTTCACTTGTGACTTTGGCACTCAAGTCTAGAGCAAACTTTGCCTTCTTTTTAAGATGATTATGTACTTTACTGTCTAAATGGAACACGTCCCCTAAGGAGACACCTATTTTGATGGGATGATGGAAAACAGATCCACAATGGGATCATCTGTACAAACAGCAAGGGTGACTACTCCGTTAGGGCCCACTGATTTCCTCATTTCTATGGTCTCAGTGCCTAAGACTTAGCTGGTGCTGTAAAACCCTTAACTGAAATTGATTATACAGTCTATGACCATCTACTACTAGAGCTTTTGTTTCTCTTGCAAAGCTTGGTCACCATATAGAAACATGTGAATTACAAAATATACCATTTCTTGTGGCAGCAAATTCTGCCCTGCACAACAAATGGACACAGGATGGTTTTCCTTACCACTTTACTCTCTTGTGGGCATTACTATGTAGTGAAAAAATGACACAATGTATCTCCAACTATTTATCCTGCATAAGAGTTAAGCAGTTGTGGGAGATGCTGAAACACTCTACTAAAATACATGTCAGAACCTATTTGAAACGTGCAGGAGAATAGTTACAAAGTAGATTTCTAATAAGAGAAAGTATCAAACATCTATGTAGAGTTTTACACAAAATGAACAGGAAGCACTGTGTGGATCTATTGGGAAGTAATAAGTTTGTTTCAAGTAGAAATAGGTAAGTATTTTAGCAGTGGAAGAGGGGACCATAATATTATATAGGGAAAGCATACAATCAATATCAATTTTAGAAAGGAAAAACGTGTGTATTCTTACCACTTAGAAACAGACTGACACTAGGAAGTCTATCTTAATGAGCATTCAGTATTTTTCTGGTTGATCAATGCCTTTGCAACATTGTGCATAAATTAAAAAATACCAGCGATTTGGCACTTTAGAAAACCCAAACCACTTTAAATATCTTATCCTTTTAACACTGGCTTTCCCTCCACATCTATTTCATGCACTCTCTGTTGCCGTCACTCCTTTTACAAAACCGGTATTTTCGTTTTTAAACCGCCTAAATTAAAATAGCAGTTAAATAAGTTTTTTTTCTAAAAAATCAACTCATTTTAAGGTTCATTTAAGAAAAAAATCTAAGTAATTAAGAAATCAAAGAGTTTTAAGGGCTAACAATGAAAAAGAAGAGCCTGTGCTTCATCTTTATCTCTGCTCTTTCTCAGAGGCACTTCTCAGTTAATTGAAACTTTTCCTTCTGCTAGCAATAAGTACTTTAAATATATTAAGCTATTTCATCATATCCATATTTTAGGTAGTATCTCCTGACTTACTGTTAAGAAAAAGAAGGATTTTTAACTCTCAACTTTTATTAGTCCCAATCCCACTTGGTTTAGGAAATAAGAACTGCATTGATTCCACAATTGGAAGCCTAGTGTCAGCTTCACTCAGTGACTCTAGTTTTGTTTCTCTGTAGTTCCCTTAATTTTACTTTTCTCTGGGATATCTCCTCTATAAGGTGGTTTCTCCTGTGCAGGAAGACACTGACACACCAACTATCCACAGGGAAAATGAGATTAATTCTCCAATCTTTCACTAGAATAAGCAAATCTATTTTTATAAATCCCAGACAAATCTCTCATAGTTATTTAGTCTGTGGTAGGTCACATAGCCATTCCTGAACTACCCCCTATACTGACCAATTCAGATTGATCAGACTGACCTCTAAAGTGAAACTAAATGGATCTTACAGAATGGGCAATGGGAGAAAAGCAAACTTAATGGGGTTGACAATGTAAGTAGCTAACACATCCATATCACTTCCACCCCTACCACTCCAATAGAATTCTATCACCAAATGTATTTGAATCAATAACAGTAATGAGGACCATGAAAGAGCTGGCAACAGGATTTTTATGCCTTATCTGTAAATTTTTAATTGCTTTAAAAGAATCCTACAAAATTTACTTTTAATATATCTTTAAGTCTCCCAAGGTTTCATCCTATCTGTTTGTCAAGTAACTTTCTGGTAGGAGAGAAGACAGTAGGCAATAAGACGACTAAAATGAGACCACTGGAATTCCTGATCATCATGATGAAGAAAATAAACAAGGTGACTAGAAAAAGTAACTCAAGAACATGTCTGGAGAGAATGCTGTAGAAAAGGCCTCTCTGAGGAAGTGACATCTGGCCTGAGACCTAAAGGATGACAAATAGCCTGCATGAGAAAAGCTGAGAGAATTCCAGGCATAGAAACCACGGGAGCAAACGCCTGCAAGTAGAAAAGAATTTGGCAGTCTTGACAACAGAAAGGAGGCCAAATGCTGGAGCATAATGAGTAAGGAAGGGGGAGAATGACGACTGGGATGGGACTTTGGAGAGTTAGACTGAATGAGGTCATGCGGGCTCTTGGAAGACCATGGAAAGAAGGCGGGATATTTTTCTGAAAACGCGCTACATGCTGGAGCGATATGATTTTTTTGTGCTTAAAGACCTTTTCTGGTTTCTGTTTTGAGAATATCTTGAGGATGGGCGGAGGGAAGAACGGGGCAGATGGAAGTATGAAGAACAGGCAAGGTACCATTACAACTCTATTCTAGTAAGACAGCCTTACAGTAACCATACTAAACTGTATCATTTGATCTACAAAAATCATTTTTAAGGGAAGTTTGAACACTTTGAAAATATCTAATCCGTGTTATTCATGCATTGTCATAGAAAAGTAGACGTTAATTTAAAGCTAAAGAGCTATAGAGTATATTAAGTTAGACAAAGTACTGGCACTTATTTCTCATCCTTTCAAATATGTCTATTTGTCTTGATTAATTACTTCAGGTGAATCATGTAGGCTCACTTCCCACCCACTCTGAAAGTTTTATTACTGGCAGATATGCAATGATAATTTCAGGCAACTTCTACTTATATTTTTCTCATTAAAAGCAATATCAACTATTTGGAGGAAAAATTAGGTAATATGCAGCAACAAATAATAGTAAGAAAACTCAAATTAATTTTACATTTAACAACATATAGAGAAGACCAATGCCTTCTGTAACTGATAAAATGAAATCCAACCATTATTTTAAATTTCAGGGAGCTATAAAATTAAGGGCTATGGAATACTTAAAAAGATCAAGAAAGAAAAATAACTAGAGAAGCTACAACCAAGTTTGCATTCTTACCTCAATTTGTGATAATACAAAAAATTAATATGTGTGTGTAATAAATGTTTGTACAGAAGTGCTCACTCTACTGAAGTTACATTAGATTCCTTACTATTCCATAAACATAATAAACACATTCCAGCCGAATGGCTTTTTCCTTCACTCTACCTTCTCTGGGGAAAGTCCTACTACTGCTTCTGCCAAATATCTGCAAATGTCTCTCTACTCTTCACTTACTCAGATGTTGCCTCACACTTCTATTACCTTATCAGACAGGTTTTCTGTGACCCTGTTTAAAGTAGTATTCCCATTCCCATCCATCCCTCCCTCTCAAGCCATATATTTTTTTCTTCATAGCATTTACCACTACCAAATAGGACATATGTTTATTCAGTGAGGCTTCCCTCACTAAAATATAATTCCAGAAAAATGCAAGCATTTTTTTCTGTTGTTATACCTCAAAATCCTGAAACATGGCATCACACACAGATGCATAATGTATTATTAAAAAAAATCCTTATCAAATTAAGACCCATATTATGAGCATTAATTGGGTCTCCACTGTCTTAAACTAAAATATAATTCAATTATAGCCCTGTTGAGGGAAAATTTTCCTTGTTACCATATTGTGAATCTCAGGGGGGAAATCTGGAGCTGGAGCTTACCTTGCCTCCAACATAGAAGTTCTTTTGAAACTTATGCCCTAACTCTATTACACAGGTCAGTCCTCACTAACCAATTGACAACCTTAGTTCCTGGTATACTATCAGTTTCTTTTTCCCAAGACTGAACATAGTCATTCTTTATGACTTTCAAAATACATGTAGATGACTCTTCCAAGAGTACAGAGTCCATTTTATTACTGTCAGTGTTTTCTCATCTCTAATATTTCTTGGGTTTTCCATCGCTCTGATTATATTCCCTACCTGTTTTTGTATACTGCCTATTTTATCCCTCACAGCTCTTCCTTACCACATTAATTGTAGCAGTTTTAAATTTCCAAGCTGATTAACTCCAAAATCCCTACCATGTCTGTTTCTTACTCTCTTCAAATTGTGTGTTTATGTCTTCTAGGAATAGTTTATGTTTATAATAAAAAGCAGTCACTTCTCCCACCCCTATTCATTGTCAACTTACTATTAACATTTTAAGCTTTACATTTTGCGATCTTCACATTTCCAAATAATATGCTTGCATTGTTGTTTGTGATAAATAAGGATCTCAACCCAAATACTTGTTACTTTTATATCCCAAATTTATACTGATGACATTTTCCTGACATTTCCAAAGCTACTCTATAATTCTAAGAGTCATGATACACTAGAATGACTTTCTAGTGGAGAGTTAGTAACTTCCACCCATGCTACTACTTCCATTTCCTACAGAGCAGCCAGGAAAATCTTGCAGAAAGTGAATCTTTAAAAGTAAATTGTTATTCGTTGGTATAAAACCTCCAATGGAATGCTCTTGTGCTTGGAATTAAATCCCAAATATTCTACAACCCCCCACACCTTTGAACCAAAGACAGTTCCTTTACTTTCTTTAATATAACACCACCTTCTTACTTGTTATGCTTCAGTTATCTTGCCTTCTTCAGTTCTTAGCATCTAAGAAATGCTTGCTAACTTACGGTTTTAGCACTTGTTCTCACTTCCTGCTCTTCTCATAGTTCTTCCTACAAAAGGCTCCACCTACTGCCTTAATCTAATTACAACTTAACCAAGCTTTCTGTGATCACCTTACTGTTCTTTTCCTTTAAGGGTATCTCTACTCTCACAAACACTAACCTCTCTTTCCTTTACAGAACTCTTTCTAATTTGTAACTTTATTTCTTTATTCATACTTTGTTTTCTACCTCATCCCCAAACCAGAATATCAGCTATAAATTAGAAAAATCTTTCTCTTCCACGGGCAAAAATAGCGAGACCTAGTCTCAAAAAAAAAAAAAAATCTTTATATGAAGTTTTTCATATTGTCTGAAGATAGGTACATGAAAAACATTCAAGAAACACTAAATCTACAATCTGTGGAATAAACGTAAATTTAAGCAACAACTAAAGTACATGTTCCATTCAGAAGGAGTGGGGCTGTAATAGACTCTTGAAATGTTTTAAATCATAATTAAACTTCTCCCTAGTCAGTTCTTAAGATAGCTGACTGCATACAATTTGGATTCTCTTCTACAAATCTCCCAGCACCACTCCTAAGAATGGACACTTAAGTTCTTATGGGGTAAGAAGACCCAATTGTGGTTGGTCTAGATTCTCAGACAAGAAAGCAGGAGATGCTTGAGGAGGTCAGCTATCTGCGGTCAGAATCTACTGCAGATTTGGTGGTTTTATGGTACGCAACTATCCCACTATTCCACTATGGAGGGTTGCCTGCCAATTTTCTTTTAGTGAGATTCCTTTTTGTATTTAGCCAGTGCTGAAGACTTTAGTGGATCGGATTTCTCCTTAAGTTGTCAATTCTTCTAGACTTCTGTCTCTTAGCAACAGTTGGGACTCTGTCCATCTCATTGTTCTCGGCTTTAGTCTCAAAGCAAAAAGAAAAAGTGGGCATGGCAGCTTGCAGTTTGCCATTTAATAATATTCCCAGAAACATGGTACATTTTAATCCTAGTGGCGACTGATAGACAATGTGAAAAATCAAACTTTTGTGAGCCGTGGAAAGGAATGGTCTGCAAAAAATATTTGGGAGTGAGTGAGGAACTGGAGTTCCTTAATGTCACTTGCACCTCCTTGAGAATTTTATTCCTATTACTAAAATTTTGCATTTTATGATATTTAATGTAAAAACATTAGAAACAAGGTGGCAAACACTAAGCTGCAAATCAACAATTTAATGAGTGTTTTCAATGAGTAATTTCTTGGTATGTATTGTCAGACCACATGCGAACTGTTTTTCCAGTAATTGCCAAATTTGCTCCATCTACTTTCATCTGGGAATCTTGTTTAGAGTAACTATCTTTTCAAATGTACTTTTCCAAACTCCACCTACAGTAATGCATCTTGCATTTTTAATATTTGGTCACCAAATTCTCGAATGCCCTATGTAGGGTAAGTGAATTATCAGGGTTTCTCACACCCTTCCATCATTAGCCCCCTACGACTAATACCTGTGGCATTGGTCTTCCCATGACTGTACAGACTTGGGCATAAGGGGTATGCACATGTATAAGTGGATACACCTGGGCCTAGGAGAGAGTGGATAAAAGAGTGGGGGGGCAAGAATGCCAGGAAAAGAATGCCAGAGAGAGCCCAGGGAAAGACTGTAAAGATTCGTGGGGGGACTGGAAGGCTTGGCTGCTTGCTTACCTACTTGCCACACAATTGGCCCACTTTCCCTGCTTGGTTTGCCTGTGTACCTGTTTCCCTGAGTGCATTAAAGCTGTAAAATCCACTGATGGCTCTGGAACTCTCACTATCCATCTGCTCAAATGTATAAAGAACCTGCCTTTGTGTGGGCTTGCACTAGTCCCTACCTCAGTGACTATATAATTTGAGTTCTAAGACACGGTTGCAGAAAGCTTGGGTAAAAGAGTCACAATTGTATAATGTAAGCTAACACATTGTATCTTAGGGCAGGAGAGTCTTCATTGCTGCTAACCCATGTTGACTTGGTCAGCAGTTTCTATAAGGATTGTTATTTGCCATCCCATTTGTAATCAAACTGGAGCAGGGCTCTTCCAGTTGGAATTGGCTAGCTGAGATCCTCTTATGTCAGCTTAAGCAAAGACATGAAATTTACTTGTAAAAATAAATTATAGTAAATAATTCAAAGATAAGGAGCAGACCTGACCTTTTCAAGGGGATAATATCAGCAACTGGAAAACTATCAGGAACTAAGGCAGAACACATATCTGCTATGTTTATTCTGCTTTGTGAAGGTAGGCTCAGGAGTCCAACAGCGTCTTGTTGTATTTTTGCTTCAGTACTTTAGTCAAGTTTGTCATTTTTGTCACTTGTAAACTAGGAATAGTATTTGCTCTACAGTGAGGTTTGCACTGAGTTATCAGTTTTTTCACACCTTTCTGCTACTAGCCTCTATGAACAGCACCTTTTGTATTGTGCTGCCCCAAGATTGTACACACCTGGACCAATGTGTGAGTGGGCACAGCTAAGTCTAGAAGGGAGTGGATAAAAGACAGGGGTCACCTAGAGGAGATGGGAACTCAAAAAGACTCAAGTGGCTGTTTCCCTACCAGTTGTTTTCCCCTGTTCATTATTAAAAATCCTCTGACGAAATGCCAAAGGCTCCGACATTCTTTGTTAAGTACTAAGAACTGATGATGAACCTACCCAGACTGGAATAATTGCAAAACACTCACAGAAGCACTTAGAACACTGAGTTACAGTGTATGGGGCAACCATCCCAGGTCAGGCAAATTCATTCTTGAATGGGCAAACAGA
Source organism: Uropsilus gracilis (assembly GCA_004024945.1). Taxonomy (NCBI): domain Eukaryota; kingdom Metazoa; phylum Chordata; class Mammalia; order Eulipotyphla; family Talpidae; genus Uropsilus; species Uropsilus gracilis. The sequence continues at coordinate 14,841 of PVHY01022355.1, forward strand.
AAAATCTGCAGCCTTCAGTATATTTGCGAGACCTTTAATGCGGAAGTAGTGGACCAGATATACAAGAAGACAGGTGGGCTGGGAGAGGGGCGAGGGGTCACAAGCAAACAGGTAGGAGACAGGTAGCAACTGAGCCTCCATGTTCTTACTATAGCTTCCCTCTTTATTTCCCAATCTCTCAGCCCAGGTGATCCATAATCATAGATGCTCATGTCCCATGCTTGCACTCCCAAGTGATTTCTTATAATGACACGTTATCAGATGTGATAATGAGATCTAAGAGGAAAACAAGGTTAGCAAGCAGCAAGGTGGGGGGGAAAGCAACCGGATTTAACCCATTTTCCTTACACATACTAAGTAATCTGAGGATATTTTTGTTCTGCAAATACAACACTGATTATTCATGTGGCTATTATCCTAGCTTAACTTGTTTTTCAATCCCAATTTTAAGTTCTCAGGACAGTCTGATTGGTCTAGATAGTGTTCAGTTGTTCACCTCACAGGTATTATGTCACCTAATACATATTCAATTTGTTGGCAGTTTTTCAAAGTGGCTGAATATATGTGGATATTTCTTAGTTGTGGTGGATTATGAATCAAGGCTAAAATTCTCAAGTGATTTTTAAAAATATAAACATTTTTTATACTTACATTAATTCACAGATCTTTGACTTCTTCACAGTCACAAAGAGTCCTGATATGAGTGACTTGCCCAACATCACATAGCTAATAATGGGTGAAACTAATATTCAAAACCAGTTCAAGATCAAAAGTTATTTTTACTAAACAATGCATTAGAATTGTTTATATTTCTTGAGACCATCTTAAGTAGCTAACACTGATTTAACTAAGCACTTGAAAGAGGACTTCAAGCAGTGCAAAACTGGATTTCCTTTCCCCTCAGTTATAAAAGTTAAGGATTTTTTTTTAAATTGGGGAATAGCAATTTTTTAATTGGGCAATTTATACACTAAATTCAAGTGTTCAGTTTGATGGATTTTTCATATATACACACTCATATGACCACCATCCATACCAAGATACAAACCATATCCATCATTTCATAAGGTTCTCGATGTTCCTTCCATGTCAATAATGATGCCCAGATTGCTTGCTAACCAATATCCTAACATCTATCATCTATAAATTAGTTGTTTTCAAATCCCCCACACATGGGCTTTTATAATATGAATTCTTTCATGTTAATTTCATTCAATGAAATTTCTGTGAGATTCATCCATGTGGTCATGTATTTACTTTTTTATTGCTAGATAATATTCCACTGTATTAAAACACTTCAATTTGTACCTCTGAGGCTACAGTGAAATTACTATAGTCATAAATAACACTTTTAATAGACACTTGTATTCATTTCTTTTGAATATACACTCAGGAATGAACTTTTGAATTACAAGACAGGCATATGTTCAACTATGATAGGTACTGCCTTTTCCAAAGTAGCTGCAATGAATTTATACCTCCACGTGCAGTAAGACTTTTGGCTGCACTATAATTTTCTTCCAAAAAAAGAAAACAACAACTAGATTTTTGTGCTAGTCACATTTCTTAGTTTTGTTCTTTTTGTAAAGTTTCTCAGGTAATTCTAAATTTTGACACAGTTGAGAAGTGCCTTGCTCTTCACAGGAATATAAGTTTTAAAATAGATTTTTACCAACAACTATTCAAATTAGTAGAGTTTGAGGCATATATTTGGGGAGTAAAAGACACACAAACTCTCACATCACCTATAGTATTAACAATGACATCTACTGTCCATTCCCAATTAAATAGCTTCCCCCCACCCAAATCAAATTTAACATATTCAGGTATTTCCCTTTTTTTTTAATAGTTGGAACTCCTTTGTAATATAGCCAACTTCTTCAAAAAGTTACCTTTGAAACACTGTAGTTACCTAAACAAATGAAAATCCACAAAACCACCAAATTCCACAAACTTTTTATTTCCTTCCAAATCAAAGTCAAAACCTGTGAGAGAAATTTATACTCACTAATTCCATTTATCACATTATACTCCAACCTGGTTTCTGGGCCTATGATTCCAACAAAATAGTTTTTGCTAATCTGATGACCACCATATTATTAAAACCAATGAATATTATATAGGTTTTCTTTTGTGACCACTCAACAGACAGGGCTCCATTCACTACTCCTTCATAAAGTACAAATACCTTTGTTCTGTATTATACACTATCCTGACATTTGCAACTCCTTATCCAGCTCGTCTTCTATCTAAATGATATATTAGTTGTTTTCAAATCCCACACATGGAATTTTAGTCAAAATTGTTATACATTGCACACTCCTAGACTATTTTCAATTAATACTATTTAACACAATATTAATTAACATTAATAATTAATATTAAATAAATTAACATTTAAAAGTAATTAATAAATAATTAGTTGATATTAATACAATTAATACTATTTCAAGTATTTTTCATATACTCAACACTTTTTCCTAATACCACACCATTATCTCCACTCTTTTTGTAGCTCTAGCTATTAATCCACGTCTCTTAGATGGCTCTGTCACCCAAAACTCAGTAATTCCTGAGATAAACTTGTGATACCCATGCCTACTCATCTTCAAATTACCATTCAAGTGGCTGTCACCACCATGAAGGTGCAAATGTATTGCTTCCAACTCTGAATTCAACTGCATTAAAAACTCTACTGAACTTTTCCTTTCAAATCCTCTTTCCACTTCTTTTTTACTATCCAGGTCCCTTAAGCCATTTACTTATCCTACCTTCCAGAATCACTTAATTTACTTAAGAATATTTTCTTTGACCTGCATCTCATCCTTCTTTGGATTTATAATTAAAATTTTCAATTTGCTAATCCCATCATCACCACCCACTTTAAAATCCTTCAAAAGTTTTTCATTGTTCCAAGAACCTACTTCTCTTACCAGGTTTTTGATCCCTATACAATGTCATTTTCCTCCTGTTTCCTCCAGTAATATTCATGGAGTTCTTCTAGAGTGACAACTGATCATTGAAACCAGAATTTCTGACTTTGAAAAACCTATCATTGGCAAACCAAGGTTGTAAGCTGACATGATTTCTGTCCTCAGAAATTCTGTGTATGCTGTTTCTTGTACCTGGAAACTTTTCACTTCCCTTTTGCCTACTTCATACTAATTCTTCAATTCTGTCATTTTCTTAAAAGTCTTCTCTAGCCTTCTCCATTGTGAATTCTTACCACACTGTATGTGCTTTTGTATTTTCATTACACTTTGTTATGATTTTGTAATGTGATTGTTTCATGCACTAGGCTTTAACTCTTGAGGATCCATGCTTGCTCTGTTATAGTTCCTTTTCTCCCACACAGCAAAATGGCTAGTATGCAGTTTACTGAATGTCAATAAAATGAACTAGGGACATAGCACTCATAAAGCTCACAATCTAGTACGGAAACACGATTTCCTACAATTCAATGAGATGTTTCAAGTACAGAATGCAAAATTTGATGTCCTGAAAGGGACAAGAAGAACCTGAAAGTGTAATTGTGTCAAGATACACAATAATTCTTGAAGATTTACTTAAATCTACATGAGACTGATTCCTAAGAGGAATCGGTTATATCTATTTATGAGATACCTTTCCAGTGATCTGAAGAAATGTGTAGCTACAGTGTCAAGTTCTGCTAGGAATGGTGGAATTAGACTGTGAAGATAAATTTAAAATGCATGCAAATATGTGGTATATCCAAATATATGTATTTAAAGCAGGAGAATGATATTCAGTTTAAAGACTGAGGGAAAGCTAAAGGGCAAACTGGTAAGTTGTAGAGAAAATAGTGCCTAAAAGAGTGGGAATTCAGAAGAAAGCTTGACAACACCATGAGGTAAAATGAACACAAAAGGATTTGGGCAAGAGGAAGAAGTGATATAGAATCAAGGAGTCAATATATTTTGGGGGTAGTTTTAGCTATGCAACTAATGTATACATAGTATACATAGTTGTTACTTAGTATCATCCATAAGAACTTTCCATTTAAACTTCCTGTGACTCATGAATTTATCAGTAAAAAATCCCCAACTAAAGTGACCATAGGAAAGGTGGATGAACAGTTGGTGGGTATCAGAATTATAAAGGAAAATTTTACACTTCCTAGAACCTAGAAAGTCTGCATATCAAAAACAGTGAGCAACAGAGTCAGGCATGTGTAGTTTGAAAAAAAATTCCTAGATAACTGATTTCTGCCACCTGCTCAACACTGTGAACCACAGTTCCTCTCCTATAGTTTTTTTGAATAGAAAACATAAATTTTCACTAGGAGGTGTTTTAGGATTTCACAGGTTCTATTTATATAGGACTTTGTGTGAATTTTAGTATGATATTTGGAATGGTATTCCTCTGCTTGTCACAGACCTGGTACAAGATGTGGTAGGTTGAGATCCTAAGATATTTTAATACTTCCTGATTGTTTTAGCAGTTTCTCATAGGCGGCAAATCCTAGGCAATAAGAATATAAACATGTAATTACTGTCTATACTGGTATTCACAAGAATTATCATTGTTTTTAAGTTTCACACCTCACAGTTTTGTAAAGTGATTCTGTATCTTCAACTCAGGATCCCTGTCAGAGCCTATCAGCACAAAAGACAAAGGGCTGTCTGAGATTTTGTAAAAGTAATATTCCTTCCAAGCAATCTGAAATTTCCCTTGTGGGAAATTAGGTAGTAATAAAAAACCTTCAGGTTGATGTTAATTTTTAGTGAATTCTGCTACTCATGTGTTGAAATTATCAACTATTGATATGCTGTTTTCAGTACTGACAGGTGGATATAAAAATTCTATTCAAAGCGGAATTGAGGTAACTATGCAGACAACAAATGATGGAAAACTTTTTAAATTGGCAGTATTATTCTATGTTTTCATTTCCCTGGTCTTAACATTGTTACACTAAAATTCTGTGGGTTCATACAGTATATTATACTTGTAACAGATATACAAATCTTCTCAGTTCAGTATTTTATTGCAAATTCAGCAAGATTTTTTTTCTGATGAAACAAATGCTCATCTGTATCTCCATCATATCCAACAGCAAGTTAGGAGCTTATAAAGGTTTGACATATGCTTTCAGATAATATAAAATAGATGACGTCCAAAAAGTATTTCACGTTTAATAAGACAATGGAAAAACATAGTATAGCTAGCTATAACTGAGGACTTTATTATCTGAATCATCTTCTGATAACAAAATTCTTTATCTGCCATGGTTACTGGTTTTCAAGGGCTTTTATTTTTTACTTATCACTCCAGAAATCTCCCCAAAAAGGATTTAAATCGAGATACAGGAAGTTCCTATCATTAAGGAACTCTCCCAGATTTTTAAAGTATATTACTTAAAATTGGTTTAGTTCGTACTTTTAGGGACTTCAGAAATGAAAATGTTTTATTATTCCTTACAATTTAGCAGTATAACTATATAATAGAAAAAGAAAAAAAGGCCATTTACAAGTCATTTTGTAAACTTCAGCAGTGTTCCACCTTGTTTCACTATTCACCGATGGCAAACACACCATTTGATTGAGTAGACTATGTCTATCTTTCACCTTCTTCGCTCCCAAAAGTGAATAAACATTCCCTTTGGTGGAATGGACACATGATTATGTCTTGAGCTCTGTTCAAAGCCTTTGAACAAAACTGTTTAAAACAGCTGGTATACTAAAACTTGAGTATTCCCCACATGGGAAAAGAATTGGGAATAAAAGTTAACTATAAACTCATTTGACGTGGAAGTGGGCCTTCACCCAAATGCAGCAAGAATAGGATTCGAAAAGTTTTCAAATGAAATGAAATTACTCAAGATTGAGGTGTGAACCTGAAACAACGAAGTGTAAAAGAAGTGATTCTAAAAAGCCTTTTTTTTTTTTTTTTTTTTTAAGAGCGAAGAGAGACACCTTCAGTGTTTCCTTAAACACCTCTACAGGGTAGTAACCGAGGCCTGCAGTTACAGTTATGAAAGAAACCGTCAACTAAATTGCAGCATGTTCAATTGAGACAGTTAGTAACGTCCCTCGAGTGACTATTTGTGGCGATCCGCACCGCACCCTTCACCCCGCCCTCCGGGAAGGAGTTAGAATGGTAGTAAAAGTTGTTTTCTGCACCGGGAAGCGGCTCTACTGAGTCAATCAAGCGTCACAGGAAGTCGACAGCTCGGTCTCTATTCTCTCCCGTAGGCTCAGGTGCCCCGCCCGCGCCGGACACCAGGCCGGCGGAGCCGCGGCAGCAGGTCGTCTAGGCGGACCCGGCGGCGGGAGGTGCCCACAGTTGCCCAACAGTTGGGTGCCCAGGCTGCCTGGTGTGACGCAGGCGCCCCCTCCCCACCCCTCCGGACAGGCGCTCAGGCGGGGCCAGGCACCCGAGGGAGACGCGGGTGGAGGCCTGGGTGACCGCATCGCACGCACGACCAAGCCCCGCCGCTGGTCCAGCGCCACCCTTCCGCCGGGCCCCGGTGCCCCTCTAAGTCTTCAGCAGCTTCCCAATCCCCACCCCCACCCTTCCCCCGGGTCCTCCGGTTTCTCCGCCGCAAAGTTCCTGTGCAACCGGCCCGAGTGACAGTAGCATCCATACCCGCACGGAGCGAGCCTGCAGCTCTCACTTCCCGGAATTCAACCCTGGGCCGCTAAGGCAGAGCGCCCGAGCTAGGAACTGCAGGCCACTGCGCGGCCAGAGTCCGGCGGCCTCCGCGCGGCCGCCGTGCGCGCCCCCGGCAGTGCGCGTGCGCGCCCCCTGGCTCTCCGCCCCGCCGCTGCACCAATCGCTTGCGTCTTCCGCCCCAAGGCCCCAACACGTAACCCCGCCCACCGGCCGCGAGCCCACTCGGAGGCTCGGCGTGCGCGCGCCTGCTCGCCAGCCCGCCAGCCCCGCGCGCAGTGGGGAAGGGGAGTGAGCAGAGGAGCTTACGTCGCGCGGGAGGCGGAGGCGACTGCGACCTCGGTGGCGGCGGCGGTGGCGACTGAGACGGTTGCGCTCGCTCTTTCCGCGTCATGGCGGCTCCCGGGAGCCGATAAGCGGCGGGAGCGCGCGCGGCGGCGGCGGCGGCGGTGGCGACGACGACGACGACGGCGGCTGGGCACTTCTCGCTCCTGCTGCTCTTGCCGTTGGTGCCCCGATAATGAATTGATTGTTGGATCCGCTCCGTGGGGGATCGCGCGTTGTCCGGGGCTTCCCCTTCCCCTCCGCGTCCTTCCCCTTCCCCCTCCCCTGCACGGACTCCTGCTTCCCCCGAGACCCCTGGAGCCGGACGACTCGGCGGCGGAGATCGCGGGCCCGGGCGCGGGGGAGGCCGTCGACCCGAGCCGGCCCCCTCCGCCCCACGAAGCCTGCAAGCCCGCGGGTAAGCAAGGGGGCGGCCGGCGGGTCTGGATGCGGCGCTGAGGCCGGGAGCCGGCCGGGCGGAGGGCGGGGGCGGCGCGGTGCCCGGGCGGCGGCCCAGCGGCCGGGCGCCGGGCGAAGGCCGGGGCAGCTTGGCGAGGGCCGGCGGCGAGGGCCGGCGGGGCGGGCCGGCGGGGCGCGCAGGGGGCGTGTGAGGGGTGAGCGCAGGCCGCCGGTCGCGGAGCGCATCCTCGCACCGGACGGGCTGGCAGCCGGGCGGCCGAGCCCGGGCCTCCTCGGCATGGGCCCGGCGGGGCCGCGG
>PVHY01022356.1:0-22524 GCA_004024945.1 Uropsilus gracilis
GAGGGCAGGTTATTCATCTCCTGTGTTCTCTCTCTGACTTTAGATAGTATCTTCTACCTGTGTCTTCATATTATCTTTCTTCAATGCATGTCTTTGTCCTAATCTCTTCTTCTTACACATGTGCCAGTCATATTGAATTTCAGTTCATTTTAATTTTATCATCACTTCAGAGGTCCTATCTCCAATTAAGTCACATTCTTGGACACTGAAACCTAAGATTTCAACAAATGGAATTTTGGGAAAACATAAATTGAATATAACACCTCCCAAAATTAAGAATCAGGCACTAAACTTCTCTTAGACTCAATCTGTGAAGTAGGAGATGATGCTAACTTCCATATAATTTCATTCAAATTAAACACAATTACATATACAATGACACAGACAATGCAAGACATTATGATAATTTTTCTCAACCCAATTCCTTTCCCCTTCACTTGCTTAATATTGTTGAGGCTGCGTTGCCAGAGACACATCATATATTTGAATTAGAATTTTTTTTTGAGACTAGATCTTGCTATTTTTGCCTGTGGAACTGCAGGTTCATGTTGCCTGGGATATCATGGACTCAAGCAATACCCAGCCTCAGTTTTCCAGGTATCTGGGATTACAGGTGCATGCCACCACACCCAGTTATTTTTTTGGAACTAGGTCTTGCTACATGCCCCCGGCGGGAATTGAACCAGGATCCCTGGCCCCTGCTTGGCTTCCTAGGCTGCCGCTTACAGGCATGTGCCACCGTGCCTAACCCTATTTGAAGTAGAAAATTTGCAAAACCTGAAAAAGAAAAATATAATTTAAAACTCATTACTGGAATGTTAGTTGGAAGGCTGAGGTTGGGGATCACTTGAGTCTGCGGGTTCAAGACAACCCTGGGCAACATAGCAAAACATAGTCTCTTAAAAAATTAAAAATAAAATAAAATGAATAAAACTCAATACTGGAGCCTCAGGTTTATATGGTATCTCTGTGATTCTGAACCTGGGATATTTATATAAATTACGCAGGGTTTAGAAACTAGTAGCTAAGATGTAAACTTAGCCTATAGAGTATGTTGTTTCCTTAGAGTATTTTTGAAAATACTGTATGTCTGTAAATGGAGCATGCTTCTCTCATATCCCTCATGTCATTCAATCCCTTATAGATGAAAAAAATCACCATGCACAATGTCTAGCTCTTCAAGGCTTTTCAGTTGAGTGAAGGCTGAAGGCTCAGTACACAGCTTCTACTTGCTTGACAACACTTTAAAGAACATAGTGTCAATCACATTCTCTAAATGAACTGCAGGCGGCAGTTTTGCTTTCTGGTTTTCAGCCTCTTAGAGTGTTCTCATTCATGCATTCGTACATTCATACATTCACTCATTTTCTCACTCACTCATTCAACAGTCAAAGACTCCTATCATATTTATGTTTGCTCTTCATGCCATTAATAAATATTTACTAATTAAACTAACAAGTAGAGACATTTCCAAAGTTTTTTTTTTTATCAACGTGGTATTCAATTTGCAACACAGCATGTTTGGGATAACACTCCCCCTTCTGTCTGTATTTAGGTAAGCAACCTCTGCACCCTGAATTGCTCATGACCCAAGCACTCCAAAGGACATGACAATTTATTAGAGTGAAGAGAAAGTGTTTTTCTCTTTCTCCCTCTAGATGTTTGATAGTGTTGACATTCAACCCCTCTTCAGATATGTACACTTGCTTTTTAGTAATTTAGTTATCTAGCATCATAGAAAATAAACAATTTTTCAAGCTTTGATTGCCTAATTTTATATTACTAAAAGTTAACTGAAGATTATTAACACAGTTCACCTCTTCATGTGGTTCAAAAAAATTGAATCAATATAGGTAATATTTAAAAAATGAATAAAGCAAAATGTAAAAAAAAAAAAAATAGCAAAATCAACGAAGGAATAGCTCCTGTCTTGTCTTCTTGAAAACTGAGTTGAGTCTGTTAAGCTTGGGGAAAAGATTTTCTTAGTCTTTTAACAAATCAAAGTTGCTGTCCCAGTTTGTCAATCATTCACTTTCCCCATGACACCTCCAACCTGTGTAGGTGGAAAAGTAGGTAAAGTTACCTTCCATGAGGGCCTGGCTTATGGACCTTCAACCGTACAAACATCTCAGATATAAACTTAAATACAATTTCCTTTGGCAAATCCATCACTTCATTTAAGACTACTACAAAATCTGTTAGTGAAGGACCACAAGATGATAGAATGTGTCAGGGTGGGGTGGGGAGGTGGTTATAATTGTGGGTTTTCAAGTCTTTTAAAACTTCATATAAAGTGGTCCCTTTGACTAACTTTAGCATCAGCCAATAATCCACAGAAACTGAAACAAGACCAAGCAGGATTGATCAGCAAACAGGCAGGAGGTGAGCTAGATAACAACGTAGAAGGGCAGATTAGCCAACAGAGACCTTCTGATCTGTATAACATGGACCAGAAGGGCAGATTAGCAATTGAGGGTGTGGGCTCAATAACAATCAAGGAAGGGAAGTTTAAAAGCAGGAACTGGGTGAGCTCAACAAAATGAAAAATACACAGGAATTGAGATTTTGGAATTAAATAATTTGGACAATATTTTTTTTTTTGATGTCAGAAACATTACAAATAGCAAAATAAACAAAACCCTTCTAATTCCTACTAAAATGATCACAAGTGGGTTCTAGAGTTGATTTCTACTTAAAAATAATCATAACCTATTGGATTTAAGTGGCTCTATCATCCATCTTATGTCATCCAATAATTTTCTTACACTCACTCCAAACATGTGTTGAGAAAATGAATTCTGTAGGATATAAAATACTAAAACAATGATAAGACATTAACTACCAGACATTGTGAAAATATTCAAAGATAAAGGAAAATCTTACTTAGAGAAGTAAAGGGTGTCATGGGGATAAAGTCTCATGAAAAAATAAGAATATCAACAATAACAGAAATCATTTAAAAAAGCATGACAATATGTGAGATGAAAAATACTATAATTAAAGCAAAAATTTTCACTAGTAGAAAGTAGAAAAATATTCATAGAATATAAGGAAATGTTTGTAAATCATATACTTGATAATGCCCTTATATAGGGTAACCATTCCCATGAGCAGGTTCATCATCGGCTCTAGCAGCTAAGTGTCATTGGAGCCCTTGGATTATCCTTTTTAGAATTTGTAAATAATAAACAGCAAAGAAACAGCCACTGGAGTTTTTCCACTTCTTTCCCCAGGGTAATGCTATCCTTTTATATTCTCTTTGGCCAGGTGAGCCCGCTCACGCATGCGCACAACCACTGGGCTAGGCTTGTAGAGCCATGAGGAAGGGCACACTACCACATTTACTGGTTATACAGGCGAATGGAGGAAAAAGCCTGACCAACTCACCCTTGCCCTCTAGAAAGAAGAAAGTCTACATCTTACACTTAGACTCTAGAAGAAAGCATGCATCTTAATAATCTAAAGATTAAAAACCTTATTTAAAAATGGGAAACACTCTGAGATATTTCTTGAAAGAAGATATGCAATAACACATGAAATGACTTTCAACATATTTAAGCCATTGAGGAAAGACAAACTAAAACTAGATGAAGATACCGTTTCACCTTCAGAGGATGGTGTTGATGAAAAAGACAGGTAAGAACATTCACTAGCAAGGATGTGGTGAGTCTGGAACACTCTTAGGCTGCTGGTGGGAATTCAAACCGGAGTAACCTCCTAGGAAAACAGTCGATGGCTTCGTTGAACAGTTACTACATGACTGAACAACAGTTGTGATTTATATCATGGTTTCTGTTGTCCACATTTATTTTATTTTACTGATACAATTTAATTTTATTGATAAAATTATGAATACATTTTCAGTATTAATATAGTTCAAAACCATGTAAACTGAAGCTTTTTCCCTTGCAATCATTAACTTGTGAGTGTTTAATTTCTAATTGGTAGAGGTTCTCACTTTCATCATAAGAGTTCTCTTTAATAGAGTCTCTGCTTCAAAGTTACTGATGTTCATGGAGTTTACAAGGGATCAGGCTTCATTACGAGATACCTTCACCTTCTCTGAAGTATGGAATTCTGTTAAGTACCATAATTTGCTAAGTTATTTTACTCTTGAAAAACTGGCAAATGTTGAAGAGTGCAGTCATTCTCTCTCAACTAAACTGATTAATCTTGCTAAGCAGTAGAGTTTAGAGTAGGATTTTTTTAGCAGATATATTCACCTTCATATATTTCCAAAGAAATTACCACGCATGAATACCTTTTCTAAAGTTACCATTAAACACCAAGGCATAAATCTATTATTATCTTTACGAATTGGCTATACTTCGACTGAGTGGAAAGTTCTTCTTAATGGTCTCTTCTAAATTTTAATCTTAATTCAGGGCTGCTCTCTCTGGTTTGTGCAGTGAGATTTTATTATTGACTTTATCATGATTTAAAAAAAATCAACTTCCAATCTTAGAAAATATATTTTTGGATCAAGAATGTTATTTTCTTAAAGTGCCTGATCCCTCATAAGACTTTTTATTCAAAATTTCCCATAAATTAAAAGGGGAATAAAACAAGAGATAACTTTGCCCTCCTACCTCCACAAGTGATAATTTTGTTTCATGAAAAATATCCATGTATTTAAATATGCAGAGGTCACTGAACTCCCCTTAACCAGAATGTGGATGTGAAACAGGACCAAGGAGGACCTGCAGGAAAAACTACTGGAGAAGTCAAAAGGGCCCTTATCATAGACATTTTCCTGAGTATCATGACTACATCTTAAAGTCATATAGTTTCCATCAAGCTGTGGAAGGAAGTGACAAAGGAAGCTGTCAGGGGAAGCAGCACATTTGCTCTGGCACCCTAGTGGGCCTGGGTTCAAATACTGGATCTGGTCCTAATTTGCTAACACTTGTCATAATTCATCATTTTGCCTTTTGGGTTTGCCTGACCTCCACAAAGATGAATTAGGGAGGGAGGAGAAAGAGCACAATTCATCTCCAGTGCCTACTTAGGTGGTCAGAGATAGCAGGTGAATGAGAACTGATCAAAGGAGGTAGAAATCTTGTTCCAGAAGATTGTCCCCAAGCCCAACAAAATACATATCAGAAAGTGACATCATAGATACCACCTCTGTCAAATGAAAGACAGGAATTATCCCAGTGGGGAAATTTAGAAGCAGGTTCCACTTGGTCTCTAAGTGTCTTTTTCCATGTGTTTGGGTTCCATATTTCCCTTCATCCTTTATAAATCTTTCTCTCTTCTTGTCTCCCTTCTCCTTCCTGATATTTCTTCCCAAACAAACACTACCATTCTTATTTGGCATTTAGTTTTGGTGATGAAGATGAGGGTGGGGAAGAGGAGGTAACTTTGTCAAGACATTTGTTTGTTAATTATTTTTTTGAGATTTATTGAACCCTCTGTACCAGTGCCTTTCATTGATCATGTCTGAATTTTCAGAAATATTATTTCCTATTATAATACCTACTTCACAAATGATGAATTGAAATTTAGAGAGATTAAAATTATAAACCATAATAGGTGGTAACACCTGGAAGCTATTTCTACTTTTCTATTGCGTCTATTGTTCTGTAAATTATAAGAGTAACAATAACCTCCAGATTAACTGCTCCAGAAAGTGACTTTCTCTAAAATTCACTTCTGTAAGTGGGTTTCAACTAGAGGATACAATGTGTGTATCTTTTTGCTGTCACACATGCAATCTCTCTTGGTTTTATTCCCAAATTAAAAATGAAAAGCCTTTTCCCTGGATGATCTTAAGGATCCATTGAAAAGCTAATGTATACAAATCTGAGTTATTTGCAGTGTATGTCTTCTCACCAACTCTATAGCTATAGCTCATTGGTTATGTCCAATTCTCTTTATAGCTACTTCCTAAGCAGATGACAGCAAACTTTCTCTGTAAAGCTCCAGAAAGAAAGAATGTCAGATATTAGGGTCCTTTGATACAATCCTGTCCTTGTCTTTTGAAGGCAGCAGCAAACAATGCAACATAAATTATATGACTGTGTTCCAATGAAACTATTTACAAAATGGGCAACACAACAGAAACCAAATGGTTTCACTTATATATGGGTAATAGGAAAAACAAGCAAAGGGCCGGGAAGAAAAATCCAAACAAGCTAACAACCAAACTAAAGAACACAACTTGGAGGGGGGAAGATGGGAGGGAGTGATTAGGGAGGGAATGTGGTGGATGATTCCCGGGGAATACAAAGATGTGAAACATATGTAAAAATAAATAAATTATATATATATATATATATATATATATATATATATATATATATATATGCAGCACAATCACTGGACATTTGAGTCATACACAGAGAACCATCCTCTAAGCCGCCTGTGTCAAGACAGCTGAGAGATGACAGGGAAATTCCAAATAGTACTTTTATTTTTTGTCTCACTGGCCTCCTAAAACTTTGCTGATCTTCCTCACATTGCTGCTTAAAGAAACAAAGGAAAAAGAAAGCTTTTCTCTGTCATTCTTACCTGAGACTGAGTGGTTTCTGTTTGATAGGGAGTGTTTTGTATTTGTGTTTGTGCTGGATTGAAAGGCCAAGAACAGTCAATTCTCCAGGGTTGTTGTCCACAGTGCTAGAGCATATATAAATATTGCATTTGGGATGTACTTTCCTTTTGAACAATCTAAGTTTCTGAACAGGTTTGCTTGCTAAGGGTTTATTATTGGCATTTTCATTATAACCCTTTAGCACCAAGCTTTTTCTAAGGATTTATAACTGAGAACAAACATTTCCTTTAAGATTGATTTTTGTGAACTTGATATTATTCAAGGGATATATATATATATACACACACATACATACATACATATATATGCATATTTAATATATATATATTAAACTTTTCATGGAATTTTCCATGAGCTTGTTTTAGGGAACCCAAAAGATCCTAAAAAAATAATTACTGCTTCAATGTTTGAATTTTTGGCAGGCTTTCTGAATTTTTAATGTATAAATAAATACCCCAATATTATTTTTGATCATAAGTATATTGAAAATTTCTCCCTAGACTGGTGATTTGTAATTATTGATATCTTGGCAAACTGACATAAACATTGTAGAGTTGCAGAAAGATGGAACAGGTTGTCTTGTGAAACAGTGAGTTCTTTGCTACTAGACATAATCAAGGAGAAAATGAACAACTGACCGATGATGCTATTTAGAGATCTTGCATCTTAAGGTCATAAATTTCTCACAAGTAGGCATTGAGTAGTCTGCCTTTCCCACCTCTAGTAGCAGCCCTGAATCTCCACTCAGCCAGTATGAAAACTTCTGATACTTGGTAAATTTTATAGTCAACTTTCAAAAAATAAATATATAATTACCCCACTGGCTTTCCAGTCATAAGGAAGAGACATGAGGTTTAGGGGTTCGACCATTATTAGTAAGTAAACTCTCAAAAAGTCCAGGAGATCTGTGCTTATTGAGAAATACATTCTCAAATTTCCCTTTGAAAACAAAGGGAAGCCTTATTATTATGTCACCTACGCCCTGGGGGATACTCTTTGTGCTGTCTTACTGGATTTTTAGATATTTCTTTTACTTTATAGCTGAGATTCTCTTAAATAAGGATATAACCAGTGAGTGAAACTGAGAAGGTATTAGGACAGAGAATGATGAAGAGCAGATATTGGCCTATAATCTGTATCAGGCATGTAGTTACCTAACAATTCATTGAATAAATGATTGAGGTTATTATACATTTTATATTGAATCTTCTTATAAACAATTATGAAATAAACATCTTATGACTTAAATTTTGGGTCACCAATGATTTTTATGGTAATTGGGAAAACTTTCTTACTTCAAAACAATAAACAGACATTCAATTTATGTGGAAACTACCCGGAGGAAAATATTGATTTGTATTTATTGTGCAGCCCTGAAGGAAAAGTGCATATAACTTTATTTGGCAAAATATAGTGGATTGATATTTTTTAAAAATGTGCTTTTTATAGAAAGTGTCATAAACACATAATTACATGATAAGCAAATAGAATTCAATTTGATTTTCCAAGTAATTAACATTTTAAATATTTACCCAAAGGTCTAGAGTGAAAAAAGGAAATCTGCATTTCCCATGTACAACCCAACCACCAGTTGGCAGGTGGGAAAGAAGATATTATTTCACATATCATCTTTAGGATCTAGTTCAGAGTAGCAAGAACCCTGAAGTTCTGGCATAAAACAGAAACTAACTGAATTACTATCTCCAGTAAACATCACCAAGAGAACCATGTGTTTTTTGTTTGCTGATTGGTATTAAAAACACATCAACCTGGAGGTTTCAGTAACCCTGAAAGGATACAGTTTGCCTCTTTAATAACAGAAGCTGTGCTGAGAATGTTCTTTCTGGGCTCCATATGCTATTTCTGTTTTGTTTCCACTCTCAAATGCAGAGTGAATGAAATAAATATGACCCTACATTTCAGCCAAGATTGATACCTCCTGAGGTTAAGGACACTTTACCTTTTCATGGTCACCTGTGATGCTCCTCAAAGCTGAGTTCTGGGTGATCGGGGACATTCTTAGAAATCTTCAGCTTTTGTGGTTTCCATCTGTCAGTCATCAGTGGAAGGTCACATTAATTTTCAAGGCACAGTCTAAGTTCCATCTGTTATTGTAAGGGTTTGGGGAGATTATATGCCAGACAAAAGAGTTACTGAATGAATTAAAAGTAAATGTCACTTTCTAAACTCAGTCCAGTAAACACAGCTTGGGGAAAAATTTCTTCTGGCCTGTGTTACAGCAATTGGAATTGGGCAATATGGTGCTTTCACACCTGGAGAACCTCACATTCGTCAGTGACCAGCTGTTCTGCTCTGCTAGGGAAGGGATTAGTGGACAGTTCTTTTACAGAACCAGTTTGCTGGAAGCCTGTGTGGGATCCACAAATAGCAAATGATAGTCCAGCTTGATCAACAGGAAATCTAATGGTCCAAAGCATTCCTTTCTCTTTCCTTTGGGCTTCAATTATATTTTCCTTTAATGGTCATCAATCTGGGTTGGCAGTTACTGAAAACTTGTCTCATGAAATGTTCTGTGTGAGCACATCACAACTTTTTTTTTTCTAAGTTGCTAGCAGATCTTGCCTCATCTTTAATATATTGAAGAAGAGTTCCTATTCTGATGAGTTTGTCGTGAACTGCTGGCTTCCAGCATACTGAATCCTTTACCTGGCCTACAATTGAAAAAGTCAATTTTGATAAATATTACAAACATTTGGAGATTAGACTAGGATATCTCATTCAAATAAAAAAGAAGCAGAGTGGTTGGAATTTGTTATATGCTTTATTGCAAGTACCAAGAAGCAATCACAATATTTGTCTATCTCTCCAATGTGACTCTGAAATTTAGAGAAAATCAGAGATGCATAATGACCTACTTTCACCATAATATGGGCCCAGAAAATCCTCATTGGTGGTGTTGGGTAGCTATTGGAAAACAGAATATACACAATATCTTACTACAAGGCTTCAATAACTAGGAAGTATTGATCAAGATGGGGAGATAATGGAGGAAACCAAAGAGCTAAAAACTAACATGTATTTAGACTATAAATGTGCTATTGTAGTGGACACTTTTGGAGAGCTACCTGTAGCCTCTAGAGTTCTTGTTACTAGTTCCCCGTGAGCTCACTGGTTGGCTAGCATTTGCTTCATCTGATGATCAGCATCTGAGATTTAACTTATGAAGATCAGCTGTGAATTGCTGGAGCTTCTGCATCCACAGAGGCAGGGAATGGAAATGATTCAGAGTTTATACCCCAATGTATCTATAGCATTGATGTGTGAAGGTGGGAGAAGATCCAACTCTCTTGTTTTAACTCTAGCCAAACTCTGAATCATATTTTGCACAATAGAGTTCCTCTTTGCAGGATCACACTACAAAAATTTTGCCTGGAATCATATCCTGACTTGGAATCTTTTTGTTATCAGTTTCCCATTCTCCCATTTACTTCTTTTTCTTCTTGGTGCACTTTTTAATAAATCACTTGCCTAGGAGTCCTTCTCTTGGGCTATGCTGTGTTTTGCATTTTACACAAATTCTAATATAGCTTCTGTGCATTGTGCATATATTATATACAGCATATTATATGCCTTTATATGCTCTGAGTTACATTTGACATGTCTTTTATACAATGCGAATATTTCATTTATATAATTATAGTAGAAAAATCAGAGCTTTTAATCAACAAATAGTTCTATAAACTTCTATAAACTATTTGTTGGTAGAACTATTTGTTAGTAGTGCTGTATATACATATGACTCTTGAATTCTATCTTATCTTTTGTTTATTACTTTCCAGAATCATATAGACAGGGATATAGAATACATAGATGCTGTGTGGGAAAAAAATGCACTTGGAGATCAATGACTTCTACCAACTAAACCTGATGCAAATGTTGATGGCTTATTAAGAAGGATTGTGTGAGAAGAAAAAATGAATACAGATTTATAGTCTGTGTTTGCTGAAAAAAACTAGTAAGCATCAAGAACTTCTTGATATTAAAAGTAAAGCAAGTATTATAAATTTCTAAATTACTACTTTCCAAATTAAAGTATTTACACAAGAAGTTGCAAGATTTATATTTTTGCTAAAAACAAATTTTTGCAAAGGGTAAAGTCACCTTTTGCTGCCCACCAAGGAAGTAACAAAGTTTGGCAGGAATGATGACCCTCCAGCAAAACTTGGCTTTTTCCATTGCAAATTAGTGAGATTAGTGGTCTCAATATATAGTACCATAGTTAGCTTCCACTTGATGTTAATTGTTATTAATTTCCACTGAGTTTTTACCACAATGAGTTTTATAAAAGTAGACATGAGAGCAAATGGATGAAATGTTTTCACAACTTCCAAATATAATACTCCTCTTAGATTGTCAATAAATTTATCCCCAATATTCTATTATATTTTGCTTTTAGAAATATCTTAGGTCTTGGTCGGGGAGAGGTTCAGAGATTCCACAGCTACAGAACTGACTGTAACTTACACGTAACAACAGCCTCTTATTTGGACTGGCCTTTTCCTACTTTCCTGAAATGTTCATGATAGACACTGACCACAAATAATTGTCACTTCATTCCTGTTGAAGGGCTTAGAATCTTTTCATCAAGGAGACAGCAATTTAGGATGTGAAAATTGTAAAGCTGAAGCCCTGTGTCACTCAGATGGAGGAATGACTTATATGGAATGAGACTAACTGGATGACAACTTTTAATTATTATTTACATATGCAGATTCAATTCATGTGCATGATGCATTAAGCATTTTATACACATCAAGTTGGTGAAGTAACTCCCTACTATGTAAATGAGGAGTCAAAGAGGTTGATAATTCACTCACTCTAGTTATTCAAAGAGCTGAGAGCGAAAGCTGTGAATTTCCAACTTAAACTTAGTGCTCTTCTTTTTAAAGACCCTTGAGCTGAGTGGTCCAAATAGGAAGTACTGCCTCATATGGAGACCTCAGTGAATTCTCCAGATCATCATCCCCATGTTTGCCAGGCTAAGTTCAGGCAATTTTTCAAGTTGTACCAGACAGAGTGTAAATATGAACATGCAGATATGAAGACAAATATATCCACAGAGGTGTGATTTACATGAAAGTAGAAAAGACTATCTTGTAGTCCTAGAGAGACTTATCATGTAAAGGCTCTGAAGTTCCTTTAAGGCCCTGATATTACATTTTCCACCAATCCATTACATGCATTCTCATTAAGTGCCTACTGTATGCTGGTTCTGAAACTCAAAATATTCATATTATAGTAGTAAAAACGAATAAACGGGACAGTTTCAGGTTGTAATGTTTGTTATAGAAATTGAGTATGATAATAGAAGTAGCATTATATTGCTCTTATTGTTTATATACCCATTGTCACACTAACCTGTGAATTCCTAAGAGTGGTACTTTTCTTTTTAATTCATCTTTAGATACTTAGTCTCTAACACAATAGTATCTACTCAGTAAGTGCTATTTAATGAGTAAACAGACTAATGACCACAGGAGGCAATCTTTTCATGGAATACTCCAAAGGATTGCTAGAAAAAACAAAAAATGAGTAACTCAAAGGCTGATGCTTTTACTCTGTTGAAACTATAGCCAAAATACTTTCAGACATTCTCTCTCTGAAATATTTGGTGTTTCCCTAATAAAAGGCAGACTATTTACTCTGTCATATTTTTCACTAGTGACTACATGCACTGAACATTTGAAGGGGAATACAGGTCATGAGTGGCTATTTTTCAGATGGATTAAAGATGATTAAAAAGCAATATTGATTTGGGTCTTCAGGATTTAGGGGATTCAGGATCTCTTTGTTGCGTTTAAAAGACAAATTCACCATCAAAATATCAAAATATTTTGTTGATCCTCTTACCAAAGGGGAATTGATCACATTTTAAAAGTACATTTGATTAGCTAATATTGAAATTTTTAAATGGTCTCAGATCTTATGTCAAAGACATACTTTCATTCTATAACCACTCTCCTTTATTGTAATGCTATTTAATATAAGACATATATGAAAAACAAGTTTTTAGAGAACCCATATGAATTGCTCTTCAGCTGAGCCTCAGCTCAATCAAATTCTCAAACCACCAATTACTGATCAATGAAATTGCAGGTACCTGAAAAAACAAGCAAACAAACACACACCTTTACATGTGTAGATGAAACACACCTTTACATGTATATATGGAAAGGCTTTCGAGTGCCTTGTGCAAAAATGTACAGAATTCTCTTTCAAGTAACATGTATTTTTCCTTTCATCTATTTTATTATTTTGTTTAATTTTTTTCATGAAGTGGTCATTTAAGAAATAAAAATGACCATAGAATACCAGACTAACCAATGTTCTGCACATCTTCAGACTTAAACATCTAACACCTCTTCTGTCTACCCTGTAGTTATAAGGATTTCTGATCAGTGTGACTCTGAAGCTAGAGCATAGTGAGGAAGGATGATGTTTAATGAGATTGCGGGGGAGGGGATTTCCATCACATCTGACATATTTTAGACCCTTTGTAGGCTCTTTGGAAAGAGCAGATACACTGGCCTTCTCATTTGGCTTCTATATTTATTTCATGAATTACTGACCCATTAACTAGAGTCAGCAATCATCTGCACATCCTCTGCAAGCATTCCTTACTCAATGAAATATCCTATCGGAGGTTTTTCAGGCAACCTCAGAATTAAAGGTTTAACTTCACATTTCAAAAAAGCAACCATGCAAAACAACTTCAAATTAAAGTAATTGAATTTGGATTATAGACCAATCCAAGCAAGACAGAAGAAGGGTCTCCTCAAATGAACTACTATTCACATTTCAAAAAACCATAGGAAAGTCACAGATGCAGTCTCACCCCTTGTGTTCTATTTGCTGTTGACCACAATTTCATTGCAATTAGATGGAAGAATTTATCCCAAGGAAATGCAAAAAAGCCAGAATGATCTGTTGGTGATGTCAGAAAACTAAGTTTTCAGCCTGCATAGTAACTAGAAATACAACAAGTTGGAAAAAACATGGGAGCATAAGCAGACAGGGTGTTATAAATATCTGGTAGGCAAATATTGTTTATCCCAATGAAACATATTGTGGATTTGACAGTCAACAGACTCCTTGGTACAATTTGCATAAATTAGCAAAAATGGAAACCAGAACTGGCTTTGATATCAGTCCTGTCACTTGTGTCCCTGTGTTCTCTGTACCATACAGAGAAAATAGCCAATCTTTTGGGATGGCTAGTTTGAGGTTTGAATCTGATGATACCTGATGATCAGCAAACAATGGCCCCCCCATCTGCGTTTATACTATTGGCTGGTTCAAGGTCTCAGTTTTTTCATCTGTGCAATGGGAGCAGCTTTACAGGTACAGTAGTGTGTTTCTTATGATGCTAAAAGGAGATTGTAATCTCCTAGAGTGCCAGTCATATCTAGGAAGAAAAAAAGTTACTCCAGAAAGGGGAAGATGGTGGTTTCTTAAAAGTAGAAATCAGAGCTCTAACTGATATAAATGGACTATAGCAATGGATGATTTACTGTCTAGGTAAAATGATTAACCCTTGCCTGGTGTTTAGTTGCTTAGAACAACATTCATTCAACTTTGGAGGTATATCTCTTTTCTGTTATTTAGCAAACTGTTCCTGGAGGTGTTTCTTAGCACCTGGAGAAAACTGTCTTGTTAGGAAAGCAAGTTATCTTGGTCTATGACATTATAGCGGTATCTGCCACCCTTATTGATATAATGTGAGAATCAATGGGATTCGAATTGAAGTAATTCCATTGAAATTAAGTAATACAAACGAGTTGTGACACTGAGGTATGTTAATTTGTGCTGTTTATTTAAATACATAGAAGAAAATAAAATCAATATTTTTGACATCTGATAGGTGCCCAAAACTGTGCTAGAGATTTTTAGATAAATAATATCAAAATAACTTTCATATCGAGTATTATACTGTTAGAGAAAACCACTCAATTTAACCATTGAAAAAAGCAAGTGGCATGTGGAGGAGCTGGAGAATTTATTTCCCACTGGTGGGCTCAGACTCCCCAAAGTCTGAACCCCAAACATAGACAAAGGAAAGTTTTTATGCCTTATCACTTTCATAAGTGAGAGGAGGTTAGTGTTGGAAAGCCTTGAGGAAGGTGAGATACAGAGCAGAGAAATGCAGGATGCCTGGCAGGTACCCTCAGGGCTGCAGGATGTTTTGGTTAGAGATTCTTTGAACAACAGGATGTCTAATCAGGAACCCTGGGGGAAGGGCCCCTATAGTAGCTGTGGTCATTTTCATGCTTATCTTGCCACAATACCAACTGTTTGCCAGCACCATGCTCCTTGCCCTATTATACACACAAGGAATCTGAGGAACCAAAGGGGAAACTGTCAGAGGCTGCCAGCTGAGATGGGACAGGACTCATGCTATGTGATATAAAGAAGACTTCATCTCACTATCTTATCTCACTTCAAAACACTGAGATCAAAACTACATAATGAAAAGCAGCTTCTCCATTTGCTCAATGTTTACCTAAAAAAACATTCCTTAAAAAGTACCAACATTGTATGGGTAAATCCACCATCATCTCACAAAAACTGTTTTTTTTTTTTTAATTTTTTCTTTATTAAAAAAAATTTGTTCTTTGGGTTACAACCTCTCTGTTATATATTTTCTCCCTCGTTCTTCCCTCTGGTGCTCCCTCCATTCTCTCACACCCCACTCTTTGTTCTTTATTACCTGTGCTGAGTCCATTAGTCTCTTTCGTATGTTAGTGTCTTTTCTCTGGGTGAGGGACTGCGTTGTTTGGTCCAGGCGCACCTTGACAATAACTACGTTTTACTCAAATTGTATTACCTTACTATTAGTCTTCCCTAATTAATTAGTTGTAAAACATTCTCTTGGCCACCTTTACTCCCCTTGCCTAAACCCTATAAAAGGCCTAATAATTTACCTTAAAGTTGCTACCAGCCATGCTGCTGATAGCCCACAGTCTTTGACTGTGTCAGTCTCTCTCGTTCGTCCTTTCTCATAAGCCTGTGCCCAGTTATTTACAAGAAACTTACGGATAATAGAACACAAATCATTTGATCATTGAAGCCATTATTATTGTGCTGTGTTGTCCAGATCACTTATCACGACTTCCAACAAAAAGCCATTGTTTTCCACAGAATAGTTTAGGATTATAGTGGAGGTAGGACAACAATATGTCTTAGATTCTAGATAGAAATTCTACTTGAGGGTCTTGGCAGATATGGCCTCCTCATGATGTATGATGACAAGATGAAAGCATGATAAAGTATGCTGAAACACAGTAACTTAAGAAATACAGCCTATGGTCTAGATAAATAACTCTCTAGAAAAACAACTGTGATTTACAAATTTGGTTTACTGGTTTGTCACCCAGTTTCTCCTTGAATCTTCCTCATTCTATCTTCCGTCATGTAAAGCTATTTACTACCACCAATGACTGCCAACCAGGAACACCAGTACATGCAAAGTGTATATAAACCCTTAACTCCCTCTTAGGGGTACTCAGCCTTTGATATGAATCACTGAGTCAGTAAAGGTAATAATAAACCTGTGTCTTGCCAGCCCTAGTGTTCTCATTCCCTGATTGCCTGGGCCCAGAACAATCCTCATTCCCTGATTGCTAGCCACCATACTTAGAGCAATGGACAGGTATAATTTCCGTTACCTGATTGCCACTGCCAGGTATGGTTCTTGTTTCTCTGATTGCCTGCTTTCACTCAAACATCTGCTGGGAACTTTAGGGGTTCAGTCACAGCTGAACAATCTAAATAAAATCTCTCACAGAATCCATAGCATCTTCTGCAAGGGACAGTTACCAACTTTATACTCATTTTACTGAAGTTTTTCTCTCCAACACTCTTACTTCAAATCATTGTTACAGGACTCATTTAAATTCTCCAGTAAATGATCTTATTGTCTCAGTTTCCTCCACCAATTTTACCTTTGAAGCTGTAAGCTGTTGCTACATTCCACCTATTTCCCATGTTGAAGAGAATACAGACTGGCCCCACAGAAATAAATTTAACACAGTAAACCACCAACGTTTACTTGCCACAATAAGGCCACCTCCCCTTCTGGGACTTTTCCTTCTGAGTTCTTGTTTCTTTAAAACAAAACAGAAGAAAAAACAGTGCTTTTTCATGTATATAAGAAATATGATTATTCAGTGAAGATGTTGCTTTAATTTTAGGTCTTAGGCAATTTTTAAAATGCAATGCAAAATACCAAGATGCAGTTTTAAAATGTGAATATTTCCCCTTCCATAAGAGGGTCAATTTCTCTATTACTAAGTCACCTCAATGACTCTATGGATTCCCCGTATTCTGGATGTCCACTTCTAATATGCTGAGTCTCAATGACTCTATGGATTCCCCGTATTCTGGATGTCCACTTCTAATATGCTGAGTCATCATCACATAGCTGGAGATTAGATTTGGGATCATTTGCGCTTTTCCCAACTCAGATTCACCTTTAAATCATTGGGAGACCATTAGAAGGCACATTTTCCAGATTCAGTGTGAGAATGAATGAGATCATGTATATGGAAAGGACTCAAGAAGGATTTAAAGCATAAGACATTCTCATTATTTCTTACAAGACTAGTGCATATTCCAGCAGAGGGGACTGGTAATCTTGCTTGACTTTATTTTCTAAGAATAATACTTTATTCCATGTCATGTTCCATTATAAACAAAAGATCTCTAGTATTATCCTATAGTATGTCATATAAGCTCCTCTTTTATCCTACAAATCATATGTTCTAGGTTTAGCAATAAAGAAGTGGCATATGCTACCCCCAATATGCCATTTTGGTATGAGGATTTTCTTGAGCTTACAGCAGTTGAGAAGAAGCAGATACAAGGGGAGCTCTGCCTCGCTATTTGCTTAAAAGAATGACATATTTTCAAAGGTGTCTCTCTTCCCTTCACTTCCAGGAAGGATAAAAGTTAATCATCAGAGAACACTTTTGACTCTAGTAACCTAGAGACTGAAACAAAACTGACAAAAGTCACTAAACATGCTATATGTCCCTCCTTGAAAGCACAAAATACAAAATTATTTCCTTTGTCCTGTCATTTATCCACTAAGGTGATGAGCCTTTTATGATGCTATTTAAGCCAGAGTCCTACAGGTTAGCTTTTTCCCTGGGAAATTTCCATGTCTGCATGAGGAGTGTGCATTTGTATATACATTTCTGTTTGCATTGTTTTGATCAGCCAAAATTCATGACATGGACCTCAGCTAGGAACTCAGAAGGGTAAAGGGAAATTAATTTTTTTTCTCTCATTGACAGACATTTGTTTGTTTCTCAGTGGGATTTTCCAGTCTTCCCAGACCTGCATGTTCTCCATGTCTGTCTGAATCTCATTCCCACTAATGTCCTGTCCTGTCCTGTCCCTTCCCTTCCCCTCCCCTCCCCTCCCCTTCTTTTCTTTTTTCTTTTTTCTTTTTTTTTGAGACTAGGTCTTGCTATATTGCCCAGGGTAGTCTCAATTCGCAGACTCAAGCAATCCCTGACCTCAGCCTCCCAGAGCTGGTATTACAGGTGTGCGCCACCACGCCTGACTTTCCCACTAATTTCTAAATCAGTAGACACTGTTCTTGTCCCTCCCTAAGTCTCTTAGTTCTTCCAGAGCAATCTAACATGGGCCTTGGTAATGTTTACCATTTCTCATGTGTTCTTTCTCATTAATTAGAAAAGTTTATTACTCATCAGTGTCTGCCTTAAACCTCACCACTATTGGATCACCTCTATGATGGTTTCAGCCTCCACTGATCAAATAATCCAACAGAATTATTCATTATTCTGTCCTGGATGCTAATTTCCTGTATTACCATAATTATAATATGCATAAATGCCATCAATCTAAACTGTCATTTTGGTTTTTTTAAAAAACTTATTTATTACATTACTTATTTTGTTTTACATTGTTATCCACCCTGGAGTTTTCCTACTATCTTATC
Source organism: Uropsilus gracilis (assembly GCA_004024945.1). Taxonomy (NCBI): domain Eukaryota; kingdom Metazoa; phylum Chordata; class Mammalia; order Eulipotyphla; family Talpidae; genus Uropsilus; species Uropsilus gracilis. The sequence goes on from PVHY01022356.1 coordinate 18,540, forward strand.
ATCCACAAACCATTATCTAAGTCTTTTGTGCTCCTCACACCCCTGATTTTCCCCTTCTCCCTCTCTTGCTCTATAATTCAATTTTGCTAAACATTAGTCTTAAAACTTTTTTGTATTGAGCTGTCATTCTGTAGGGAAAATTAATGCCTAAAAGTGCTCTTCACAGATATGTTTTCAAAAAATAATATATAGGAATATAAAATATATTATTTACTATTGCTTTCTATCGACTGTGATATAGATATATAAATACATTTTAAATTTTAGATGTCCAGGTTAAAATGACACACAAAAAGAAAATGGCATTTATATTCCTAACAAAATAATACATACACATACTGTAAATTTTCATTAGTTACAGTGGTTTTCTTCTATAAAATTGTCATAAATGACAAATTAACAAATGTTGAATTATTAGTCTTGGAGAAATGAAGGTTAGGTTCCCATGAAACTTTGCTCACAAGATTTCATCAAAAGATCAATGCACAACTTGTTTTATGTGTATTTCTTTTTAAAGAAAACAAATTTAATAAGCATTTCTGCTTAATTAACATTGACTTCACAGTTAACACCACTATAACTCATACTGGAGTAAAACTTAACCTTTCACATATTTCTCAGCACCTCACTGCACAGCCTTCCTCTGGGAAAAGTCTTTTTTTAATTATATTATTTATTTTGTTTTACATCATTATCTATCCCAGGGTTCTCATACCACCTTATACCTGTGAACCATCTTCTTAGTCTTTTGTGCCCCTCCCACTCCTGACTTTATCCCCCATGCTCTATGCTTCCATTTTGCTAAAAATTAGTTTTAAAATTATTTTTTGTCTGTTAGATTGTTTTGTCTTTGTCCCTCAGATAAGTGAGACCACCCAGTATCTCTCTTTTTCTTTTTAACTTCTAGCTTCATCCATATTGCCACGAATGACATGCTTGTATTTTTTTTTTTGATGGAAAAACAGTCTTAACAATGCACATGGGCACTCTCACAACTTAAAAGTCACTAACAAAAAAAGGAAAAAAAGTGAAAAATTTAGCTCTGAGGAGATGGTGAAAAGACCAGTCAGTTGTCTATAGCTTGAAAGATAGGTGAGAAGCCACAGTACCTCCTTGATCAGCCTGGGCTCAGAACACATGACTCAGACAGATCTAATATTTTTGGTGACCAAGGGATATACACAACCACCAGGAATTTGCTATGATGACTGATTTGGAGGTTGCCAATAAACAACTGCAAGTCGATTAGTCTGCAACTATGAAGTCTTTGAAGAATAACGGTTAACTGTTAAAGAAAGAAAAGGCTGCCTGTTTCCGAAAACAATTTCTTTGGTGTCTTTAAATCACTGTTGAATAAGCAGTGTTTAAATGTCCAGAGGAATAAATGTTTCAAAACATCTAATTCAGGCACACTAGCATCACTATCTAAACTTTGAAAACAGAGAAAAATAATCCTTTTTTGGAAGATTACCAATAAAATTCTTCTTTGTGAGGCAGGGCAGTGGTCAAATTTGCACACTCTGCTTCTCTCACTTGAAACAAAGTCTCTTCAGGCCAGAGAGTCTCAACTTGTCCCACAATGCACCCACCTTTCCCTATTTAAGGACTTTTGAAGTTCATGTGTAATGCATGTTTATCCTAGTCCAGTACTTTCAAGTTTTGTTGGGCACATAGATCCCCTAGTGATCTTGATAAAATGCAAACTCATTCAGTAGATGTGAGGTGGGGTCTTAAGATTCTATACTTCCAACTACTCCCAGATGATACTGATACTATAGGTTCATGGACCACACTGTTAGTAGCAAAATCTTAATCTCAACTCCTAACATCTATGATCTGCTTTGTTCCCAATGATTTTCTTTCTTCCATTTTTCACTAAATTTTGCTTATTGACCAAATCTCTGAAATTCAAGTGTAGCAATGCTCCTTCAGTGGAGACAGGCAACCATCAATGACATTTCTTTGGTGTCTCTGGTACTCTCCTGATCCCACTGAGTACAGATGTATAAACATTTAGATGACAGGCATATGTAAGACCTGTTCTTCAATAAAACTGCTGACATGAAATCATAGCTCTTGACTGCATATTTTAATTATTATAAAAATGGAATCACAAAAAAAGAACAGAGAAATATGAAGAGAAAAACATGAATAAAGCATTAAGTACACAACTTGTCTTTCAAATAGAAATATACCTGCCACTCATTATGCTTCTTCCATGTGCTGGGCATATCATTACAGGAGGAATGAAACACTCTAGAAATGAATGATTGTTCATCTGAGTGTTTGATAAACTCGGGCACCTTTTGCATTTATTTTGTCCTGTAAGACAAAGCTGGGTTTTTCAGCAGTGATTTTGAAGTGCTAGGTATTTAAATAAGAGAATGGAAAATTTTAATTTGAGATGGCTGACAAGATGTTTGATGGGACTATCACAGTGACATCCAATTTCCAATGCATTTATTGGGATTACCTGCACTGATTGAAATGCAAAAAGAATTTAAGATGTTATTCATTCACACTGACTTATTTCAAGTACAATGCAAATGAAAAGAGAACATGTGACACAGAATTATCATGATTTCTAGCAGGGAAATCGTGATTCTGCCAAGGAATGAGGAGAATGTGAGTAGAAGACTAGGCGTATTGAAAAATTCCAAAGTAGGTCCAGGACAGGAAGCCAAGATGCCAGCAGAGAGAGCTAAGCTATGGGGTTCCCTGGACCCCTGACAATCTTGCTGAAATATCTTATCAAATATGTACTGTCACTCTGCTCAAGTTTTGTCTTGGCTGTGAAGTCATTATTTCTTTATGCTTTGACATTTCTGTTTTGAACTTCACATTCAAGTTGGTATACAGATCAGGGAAAGGTAGACCTTGATTTTTAAATAAAGTCGGGGCGTATTCTGTTTGAAAAAGCAGAGACCTTTGAGGTAAAGAGAGACTGACTAATTTACAAAAAATAAATTTTATATGTTTTCAGGAGGGCTGCTTCAAAATGAGAACAGCTGCACCTGTTACTGTAGAGCATTTTAACCAGTGATTATATCTATATGATGCTTACAATATATTTAAAGATCAGTAGCAGAATGTTCCAGTGGTTTTAGACAAGATTATCTTCTCACTGACAAAAAAGTTAAAAAGATAGCACTTATTGCTTCCATCATGATAATAAAAAATTTAATGCATTGTGGTGTCTCTGCTGGGAAACTTTTCCTGCCAGCACTTTCATTTGCCTTTCCATGATATTTTAATATTTTTTTACTTTTATTATTATTTTTTTGAGACCAGGTCTTGTTATTTTTGCCCGCAGAACTGCAGGCTCATGTGACCCGGGGAACCACAGATTCAAGCAATCTTCAGGTATACAGCGTCCCAAGTATACAGGTGTGTGCCACCATGCCCAGCTATATTTTTTTTGGAACTAGGTCTAACTATGTGCCCCCTGCAGGACTCCAACTGCGATTCCTGATCCTGGCCGCAGCTTCCTAGGTTGCTGCTTACAGGCATGTGCCACCATGCCCAGCACTGATATTTTTATTTTTTAACAAGTATTTGAGTGTAAGGATGATACTAAGCCCAGGTTATCTACTTCTAAGATGAAGTATTTCCCTTCTGGAAACTTGGAATATATTACCTCTCCCATAACAAAGTGCAATGACTTTTGTCCATAAGATATTCATTTTGAATATCTATTATTTATGAATTTCCATGTGTCTAGCCTAGTGTCACTTCAGAGTTCATTCACTCATTCTACAAACATCTATTCCATATTTAGGATTATTGTCCTTGGCACTGAAAATAAAACCAAGGAATGATAGTCTTCTGTGCTTCTGGATCTTATCATAAATTTATGATCTTATCATTAAATACATCTATCCATATCTATTTACTATTATCAACTGTTGAGAGATCTGAAACCCTCTGAAGGTCTTTAACACTAATGTGGCATTATGGATTTAAGGATTTTGCTCCCTCAAGTGCC